>CADWAF010003393.1:0-23706 GCA_902984215.1 Willaertia magna | reverse complement strand
AAGTATTTTTCATTTGTATTTTTTGTGAAATCAACCATTCTAAGAAAAATCTATTTTATTTAAAATGTTGTAATAATTTACAATGATTTAAGCATCCCATTTAGCCTTCAACTCCTTTTTATTTGCATACCACTTAGCAACATATGATAACACTAATATTGAAGATACTGAAACAATTAATAATAAATAATTAAAGTCATCGTTTAAAATATCAAACTTCTTAGAAGGAGATAATCTAGTAAAGAATAAATCCAATCCACTAGAAAACATTAAAGTTGTAGATTCCAATATTGAAGGAGATGTCTCAATTAAATTAATTCTATGAACAGGACGGAAATAGTTTGGCACAAGAGTAGTTACATAAGGAAGATATGGATTGTAAGGAATTAAACCTTCTTGAATTTCATCTGGTGAATTTGCTGGATCTTTTGGTCTTCTAGCATCAATCAATCTTTTATCAAGTAAATAAAGTTGATCATTTGTGAGGGATACTAAAAAGATAATTAATAATTTCAGTAATAATAATTGTACTTACAAATAATTTGTTTGTTAGTAATACCAATTAAGGTTTGTGAAATACCCATAGAACGAATACCAACTGGGAAAATAAAAGTATTTCTTTTTGCAATTGGTTTACCATAATTATAAGAAGATAAAACACCAACATCTTTTGTTCCAAAGATCTTTTCTTTGAGAATATCACCAAAACCTTTCTTTTGGAATTCAGTTCCTTCATTAAATAACTCAATTGAAGTAATCTCATATCTCATTTGTTTTACGTTTGTGTAGTGATAAACTAATAAATTTTCATCTAAAATCATGTTAACTGGACCTGTTGCTCCTTCATGATGAACTTGATAAACAATATGACCTGTAACACCATCAATAATATAAATATTTAATCCACTTTCATTACCTTCATTAGTAATAGTACTGATTGCAAATAAAGCAGGATTTAAATATTTGTATAAAACATTGCCTGATGGTGTAACAATGATACCTGAATAAATATGTTGATTTAATGGATTTGTAATAGATGCAAATGATTGAATTTGTGTATGTAATGAATTAGTCCATGTTTGAACAGTTTTTGTTTGATTTGCATTCCAAGAATATCCTGTTAATTTACCTTCTAATAAATCTTTAGTATAAAAATTAATATTTAATGGGAATTCTTTAACTAATTGTTTCATTTCATTTGTTTCAGGATAGATATGTACTTGATAGTTTGGGTCAATAATAAGTAATGGATGTAATCTATGCTTGTCATGTGAAGGTAAAAGAATGGCATCTAGTAATTGATAATTTAATTCTTTTGTATTAATTATTTTACCCTCAAGTACGTCAACAACAAATACTGATGTTTTTTCATTCTTAGAAATTAACAATGTTATTTCTGGTCTAACCTTAATATCATCCTTTACTTGTTGTTTTTTAGTTAAATATGAACGTATACTAACATTACCACTCCATTCTAATAATCCTTTAGGGAATAATGACCAAATAACACTACCATCAACAGAATGTAATGCAAATAATTTACCGGATTTTGTCTTTACAACAATTAGTTTTTGGAATCCAAATCTGTCTTGAACAAGGGATTTACTGACAGATGTAGTCTTTGCATTTGGTGATTCTCCAAGTAATTGTTGGATATTGGAGACAAGTCTATTAATTAAATCTTTTACTTGTTCAATTTGTAAGGTAATTCTCTCTCCCATTGATTGAACTGAACTCTCTGTATTTTCTGTGTTAGAAATAGGAAGATCAACAAATTGGATATTATCAACAGATGCCAATGATTCTTCTCTAGTCCATAATAATTCATTTTCTTTATATCCAATAATAGCATCATCTTCAGTTACGACAATAAATCTTTTAATTAAATTTTGTGCGTTTTCTTGACTTTTAACAACTTGTACAAAAACTCTTTGGACTAAACCATGTTTCTCAAAAGATAATGGAAGAGTATGTGTTGATATTACTTGATTGTTATCAACTCTTTTTAATAATAAGGTAAATGAGTCAGACTGTGAAATTTAATTTAATATTGACCTCAAACATTATATACTTACTTTTTGAGATTCAACAACACCTTGATAAGAAACATCATCTAAATTAAAGTATGGAGAAGATATTAAATTCTTGTTAATATCTTTAAGTGATCTTTTTACTCCATTTTCATCTTGTAAATAATATTCATTATCTATTGTAATTATTTCACTATTAGAAGTATCAATATCTAATTTAGTTACAGATTGATTACCACTTTTTAAATTGTATAATGTTAAGTAATCATCTTGTAAAAAGACAACTTCATCATTAGTAATAGCAACGTTATTACTTAATGGTGCCTTAATATCTATACTACGTTCATTCAATACAGAACCGTTTTCTAAATTAATTATAAAAGTATTTAACTTAGTTAATTGTTTATCATCAGTATCAAAACCAATTACCTTAATTTCTTTATCATTCACATTAACTAATTTATAAAATATTCCATGACTACAAAAATTAAAAATATTATTTTTAAAATAAAACTTACGTTGCTTTAATATTCCATTTCTCTGAGCCATTTCTTAGATCTTTTGAAAAAAGTTGATCCCCAATTAAGAAAATTAGTTGATTTGAAATTTGTAAAACATCTCCTTTGGAAAAAGGTGAAATAAGAGTTTTATCAAATATTAAAGACCCGTCATTATAATTCCATAACTTAATAGTTCTCTTTTGTAATGCACTTGAAATTGAAATAAATTTGTCACTTCCTATTGGTGTTAATTGTTCAATTTTTTCACCTTCTTGGAAAACTCTTCTCCATTCTTTTAATTTAATTGTTATATTTATAGTAAAAAAGGTATTTACATACGGAAAGCACCAGTTCTTATGTTTAAAGCTGCTAAAACACCTTGTTGGGTAGCAACAATGGCAATACCTTTATTAGCAAATCCTCCTTCTAATAATTTAACTCTACCTATATTTTCTTTAAACCAATCAATAGTTCCAGCCTCTTTTTCTAATACTCCAACACTAAAACCAATAAAACAAAATAAAGATATTAATAATAATAGTAATCCCAAAGGATTGAAGTGATGCTTCCTTCTGATAACATCATTCTTAAGCCTTTGTGAAAGCATTTTTATTTTTTTCAAATTTTTTAAAAAAATAGTTCGGAAATGTCATTGGCATCTTCTATCCTCGATAAACAACAACAGCAGAAGAATAAACAAAGGAGTACAACATTCGCTCCACTAATAGGGATAAAGAAAAAACCAAATTCTTCTAATAATTCTACTCCTAGTACCAATTCCGATAACAATAATAATGCTACAATAACTTCATCTTCTTCCGATTTATTACTTTCTCCTCCAACTAATAATAATCTTCCTCCTTCTTCGTCTCAAGATCCAGGAATAGATACCAGTTTTTCTTTTCTGGACCCTAACCCTAACGAATTAGTTCAAGATACCAGTGTAACAAACCCACCACCAACAATTACAGAACAACAACCAACTTCTTCTACAACAATAACAAACAATAATAATAACAATGATTCGCTAGATAAAACCGCAACGACAGAAACTACAAGTAAGAAACAACAAAAGAAAAAGGCCAAAAAAACCGAAAATAAAAGAAAAAGAAATAATAATTTGGACGACGAATACAGACCAGAAAGTGACAATGAAAGTGTAACAAGTAGACAATCTTATAAAGATTTTGAAGGAGATAATATAAGTAATTCTTCTTTACCAACTACTAGGGTAACTCGATCTTCAACAACTAAACGTACAAAGAAACCAACAAATAATAATAATACTCCTAGTGGTCAATTCAGAACATTGTCAGATTATATTAAAGATGCAATTTTAAATGACTACTCAACTAATACTCAACCACTGGTGACAAGTATAACAGAGTCTGGTATTAATGATAGACATACTGAAGTGAATAATAATAATCTTATAAGTAGAGATGAATTTATAGACGAAGAAGAGAATTTTGAGACAGACGATTATAGGGAGAATATTCATGAAATTGAATTAGAGGATTCTTATCATCACAATACAAGAAATAATAATAATCGTGAAGAAGATGGTGTTTCAACGAATGGTTCATCATTTACTCAACCTTCTAGTGCTGCCATAGAAGAGGCAAAGAAAGCCAGAGATAATAATGAGGGAGATGAGTTTGATGATGAATTTGATCTGGGAGATGACCTTGGTACAACCTCTCAAGTTAATCCATTTACATTTGATGAAGAAGGTAATATAGCAGCTGTAGCAAAACCAGAAGAGGATGATGAAATTCCTACTATTAATGATCATAGACAAGAATATGATTATGCAAGAATAATGCGTTTACAAAATCTTGATAAAAACAAACCAATTACTCAAGCTACTTATGCTAGAAAAGGTAGAGGTGAGAAGTGGACTAAAGATGATATAGAAATGTTTTATCATGGATTAAAACAGTTTGGTACAGATTTCTCAATGATTTCAAGACTTTTTCCTAAAAGAACAAGAAGAGAGATACAAAATAAGTATAAATCTGAGGAAAAGAAGAATAAGAAAAAGATAGAGAGTGCTTTAAGGAATAGGGCACCTATAGATATGACATTATTCCAAAATAAAAGTAAAGAGAAGGATAAGGTACAAGGTGTTGTTAGAAGAAAGAAGGTTACATCTGAAGAAGGTACTGAAACTGAACAAACTGAAAAGACAACTAAAGAGGATGACGAATGGAGAGAAATATCTTCAACACATTCTAAGGTGTCACAAAGGGATGAATTTGAAAATGAGTATGGTGATTTAGATGACTTTGAACCAGCCACTGACATTGGTAAAGATAAAGAGGGAAATAGGGTGATGCTAAGTCTTGGAGATAATAATGACGATGATTTTGAAGAAGTTTCTCACAAGGATAATAACGATGATCACAATCACCAAGATGAACACGAAGAACAAAATGATTATCAAAATAATGATACATTTGGAAGGGCTCTAGGTAAAGATTTTGACGATGAGTTTTTCTAAATTAATTTAATAGCAAAAAAAATGTAGTGGAAAAAAACAGAGAAATCCTTATTTATTTTACCGATGATGCTGTTTATATATTTAATTCATTCCGTTGAGAAGTAATATTATAAAATAATATTTATAATAATAAAAATAAGTGTAAATTTATTATTATTTTAATTTTAAGGAATTAGCGTTATTGGTAGTTTTATAGTATTTGAAAATTGAATTAATATGAGTAATTTATTATTTTAGTTGTTTTACAAAAATTATGCTTTTTCTTTCTTTGTACATAATTCAAATAATTAAGAGATTTTCAAATATTTTTTTAAAGGTAATTTCCTAAATGCAGAACACAACAAAAAGTATTTAAGCTTAATTGACTCCACTACAAAAAAATTCAAGAAAAAATGTTTTCCAATAATTCAAATAGAATTGTCGCCTTAAATCATCAAGATTTAAACAACATTGCAGTTGAAATTACCACAGACGCAGAAAATGGTTTTGCTACGGTTGTAAAACTCTCAGTTAATGGCTATTTTGTTTTCTTACGCACACTTGAAGAGATTGAATGGCTTATTAGAAGATTCCAAGATATTATTCATGATCCAACCATGTTTACAAAGTTTTATGATGAAAATGCTTACAATGAAGGATTTGATTATAAAAACATTGTTGGGGTAATGAAAAACATTACTAGTATTAAAAATACCTTAGATGAAGTTAAGAAAGAGGTACACACAGTTAAAGGAAGAATTGCAGTTAACCAATTAATTAATAAGGTAAAGGATATTTGTGAAGTTGGAGAAGTTATTACTTCATTAAACATTTCAGATGAAAAATCAAGACAGAAAATTGAAAATCAATATCAAAACTTGCAAAATGCATTAGAAAACTTAGACATTGCCACAAAAGAATTGTTTGGAATTTCTTTGTATGGAATTCAAAAATCTGGGAAATCAAATCTTGCAAATTTACTTGATGGTTCCAATAGAAACGGAGAAAATGGAAGATATACAATTTCCGGTTCTGCAAGAGTTAGTAAGATTCCAGTCATCATTACGGGTAATTCTAGAAATGTTGTGGAGTTTGTGTTGTATTTCAAAAAAGGTGTCACTTTGGAAATGGTGAAGGAGGTGTGTAAAGAAATTGACAACATTCCTGTTGAAGCACTAGACTGTAGAGAAATTAAAAGCTTAAATGAGGTCGAACACTCTACTTATCAAGAAATTAAAGAACAAAAGGGTGCCATGAATGCTGAAGACAGAATGATTTGTAAAGATTATGAAAAGCCATATGCTTCTTTGCTATTAAAAGAAGTAAGCAAACTTCATAAATTAGACCAATTAGTTACTACAAACAGAAAATTGTACTTGGCCTGTGCTTATGGTTATAAATTAACTGATTTATTTACAAGAGCCGTAGTAAAAGATCCTGCTAAATGTTGTACTATTGCAGATTTAGTTGGAACAGGTGGAGATGTTGATACAACAGGACAAGAAGAGTTGTGTCAAAAAACTCATTTGCGTATATATGTCAAAGGTGGTCATGACATGGGAATTTTAGGAGAAGAAACTGAAGAAGCAAATAAAATCAATACTGATGGCATGGTAAGATGTGTGGTGGTTTTTACTAAAAAGGATTTATATAAGGGTGATAAAGTAAATTTAAAGAATGCTAGAGAAAATATTAGAGATTTTATGAGATTAGTAAATAAAGACAAACCATTAAGCGAAATGGCAAAAGCATTCTTTGTAGATGCAAGTAGTCAAGAAGCGTTTGACAATGACAAAGAAGAAGGTGGAGGCGCACAATTAAAACAGTATGTTGGCAACATGGTTAGTAATGGTTTCAATGAATTAGCTAAAACTAAGTTATTTTCAGTTATTGATGATTTTGAAAAGTTATTGCGCTCTATTGAAGCTGAACATAAGAAATATGCAAATCTCTATATTCCTCCAGAGTTCGATTTGAATAGTCTTAATGAAACTGTTGATGAAAGACAAAAGGAAAAACTTGTTGAATTTCAAAGAACCACTAAAGAAAAATTGTTATTACAAAAGGCTCATTTGAGTTTAAAGAAATTGGAAATACAAAGAAATCTTTTTAGATTAGAACTTAATTCGGTAGTGGATGATGTTGTAGGAAAATTTAAAGATTCATGTGAAAGATTACTTCAAGAACAGGGAGATATGTTTGAGGTTGGTTCTTTATTGAATGTGATTTTATCTACTCCTGGAATTAATTTATTTGACAGTTCTGTAAATGCTGAAAATAGCTATAGAAGAGAAAAATATGTATTGATGAGCTCTATCTTAAGAGATAGTACTATTTTATTGGCAGATGTCATTTATAGAACTAGTATTAGAGATAAATTTGAATCTTTAATTACAGAAGGCTTGTCAACAACAAAAGAGAAATTTGATAATCTGTTTCTTACCTCAGAAATTGGAGAAACTAGTTTTAGAGCATCTTTGATTACTTTAGTTATGTTAAGAGCAAAACTTTTATTGGAGTATTTTGTTATGCATTCTAGAAGAATGGCTGACAATGCTTTGCCTATTTATAATTGTAAGCAATTATTAATTAACTTGGGGATAAACATGGAACAATATGCTCATCCAAATGATATGCCTGTTAATGAACAACTTTTAAGAAACGATAACTATGGTTCTGACAATCAACTAGAAAAGAACAATTTATCTTTTGATATGAATAATGTTCATGAGGACGTTAATGAAGAAAAAGAAATGAATTCCAGACAACAAGAAAACTATGAAATTCAAATAAATGAAGCTAATAATACAACAGACATTTTGGATAATAATACGTCACAATCAAATGGAACAAAAGAAAATAAACTTACACAAAAAAGCAATGTGCAAATAATAAGAGAAAAGAGAGAAAAGAAAGAAAAGCAAAAGCAAAGTGCTATTATTTAAATGTAGTTTGCTTTGTAAATCAATAAAAACAAATGTTTGTGTGTTAACACTTTAGCATAACTAAACAATTATAAAAAAATTAATTAAAGATTGAATTAAAAGATTTATTTAAATTTATGGTTTTATATATTAATAATAAACATTTTATAACTGTTTTTATGATTTTTTAAAGCACACTCATTGTCAAATTTTAAACAATTTTCTTCAACTTTAATTAAATTAAAAAAAATTTAAAGTAAAATACATATAATTTTATTAAACAACGTTAAAATAATTTAAAAACAAATTAAATATAAAATTATAAATAATTAAAAATAGTCACTGAATTTATTCTTATTTTATTAATTGTCTGCACCCGTATTTTGTAAGGGCTATCAAATAAAAATGCCTCTTCAACTAACCTTGGTAATTAATTAAAAATGGGTTTTTCAAATAATTCTTTAACAACTTTTGGCCTTTATCGGAAGATTTAAAGTTTTAGAAAATATACATTTTGGTAATGTGCACATTAAAAATATTTTTTAAATTAATGTAAAATACATCAATTTAATATATTTTCCATATATATTTTTATTTGAAGTACAAAAACAAATAAAACCAAAGAGTACAAATTGACAAGTGAACACAACAAAAAAAATCAACAAAGTGTTCTTACTACTATTTCTTATTGTTATTAAGACTAATGCTTGGTACAGTTAATAGCAACAATGTTCCAGCAGGATCTTCCTCAACAGATGAATCCAACTCAGCCATTCCCTCTGTTCATTCAAACGAACAACAATCTAATTCTGATCAACCAACTTTTGACAGTTACGATTTTCAGTTAGTTTTCCAAAGATTGGCAGACATTTATGTGCGTGCTGGAGGTTGGACTGCAAAAATTTATAATAAAAGTCAAAAAGCCCTTAAAGAATTTGTTGGAAAACATAAAATTAACTCGGATAAAAGCTTAGAAGAAGGTTTAATTGCTGAATTAGAAGAATTATTATTTGGTAAAAGAATATTTATTGCCTTTATTGGGAATTTCGACAGCGGCAAATCTTACATTATCAATGAAACTTTTGGAAAGAATTTTCCAAGTGGACCAACTCATGATACTAAAGGATTTAGTTGCTATTTCGACAACAATTTAATTGCAATTGACACTGAAGGTCAAGATAAAGCACTTACTAAGGACATGGTTAAGTTAGAAAAAGAAATTTTAAGAAATTCTGAGGAATATGCTCTTTTAAGAGAAGATATTACCTCTTTTGATAAAGAAAAGCTAAGCAAACACGGTTCCTTAAAGAAACAATTAAAATCGAGAGCAATCACAAACGCCCAAAATAATAAGCAATCTGTTGAAAACTTTTTACGTTACATTACTTTTGACTTGGCTGATATTATTGTTGGTGTAGCTAACAGCTTAAATGCAAAAGACCAAAGATTAGCGCTTAAGATATCTGCTGACATTCATAAGCACAACCTTGTTAATTCATTTCGTCAAAAGCACACCAATCTTTACATGATACACAACTTTAAGAATACTACTGACATAAACGAGCTAAACGATTTAGTTAAAAGATATATTAAAGGTTGTTTTGGAGGAAAATCAAAAGAAATTGAAATGTTGGATAGAAATGGAAATTTAATTAAAATCCATCCCATTGCTAGCGCTGGACATGAAAGTGTTGGTGTCACACATTTCTTTCTTGGCAGAAGAGAAGCAAACTTTGAGAATAAGAAAGATGAAGACAAAGAGTTGGATGCAAGTAATTATAATGAGCACTATATTGCAAACTTTAAACGAGAATTAACTTCTGCTTACAAACATTCTAACTCAAGAAAGCCTTTAAGAAACTTAATTTTAAGCATTGAAAAGTATTTAAAAGAAGTATTTAAGAAAGTTGGAAAAGTAAAATTAATGATTGTAAAAGATGAATCAAATGATGAATACATGCTTAAGTTTTTTCACGAGGATGAATTAGTACCCAAAAGTATGGATTCTATTATTGACGATCACTTTTATTTAATTTTAAACGACCCAACTTGCAAATTCGATTATGATGTCACAACTCCAGGAGACGCACCAGTTCATTTAAACTTGAAACATAACAAAGCAAGAAACACCAAACATTTGAATTTTATGATTGATTGTCCTGGCTTAGAATTTGTTGTTCCCTCAAATTTAACAAAAGAGTATGACGTTCCAGTTGAAGAGTATGTTAATTCGATGAAGTTAAGAAACAATCAGTTCAGTATGATCATAGATAATGTTAATTTTATGCCGATTTTCTTTGGTAGAAGATCTCTTTATGAATTCCCGTTCAAACATGGCAATATTGTTGGAAAAGAAGAATTAGAAGACTCCCTCAGCAAATTAGAAAGTGATGACTCAACAGATGAAGATGAATCTGATGAAATTATTGATGAAAATAATGAGGAACAAAAGGAAGAAATTTTAGAAGACCCTTATGACAATATGGTTTATGCTCAATCCACAGAAACCGAAACTATCATTACTTATGATGACCTTAACATTGGTCAATATATACACAGAGGCAGAAAGTACGGCAAATTTATTACGTATGAAAAACCAATTCCTGTACTGAGAGATTACAACTTGAAGAAACCAAAAGTTACTTCATTCAAAGGTCAAGTTCAAATTACCTTAAAGCATAGTGGCTACCATGACCCAGAACCAAAAAGTTCAAAAAAGAAATCCAAATAGACATTACTATTTTTGTGTGTAATTAAGTTTAATAAATAAATTTTTTTAGTAATGCTCCTCATCCCCAAGATTTTCAGTAAAATTTACAGTTTATTAGTACTAAAAACTACAGGTTTTTAAAGACTTGTTTTGAAAGATAATTGTAATTCCAATTCTCTTACAGTTCTTTCTAAAGATTCCTTTTCTCTCTTTATCTTTTCTGCATCGAATTCTGCCTTTGTTACTTTATCTTTCCATTGACGAATGTCTTCACGTAATTGAACTTGTTGTTGTTTTAATTCATTTGAACGTTGTTCCTCAGTTTCTGCCTTACGTTCTGCTCTTTGAATATCTCTTTCAGCCTTCTTAACTTCTCTCTTTTGATTATTAACTTCTTGTTGGAGTTCATCAATCTTTGCATATGCATTTGCTAAGTCTTCTTCCACTTTACGTTTTTGATTTTCAAGTTGAACTGCGTTATTCTTTTCTTGGTCAACTTTGTATTTCAAATCTGTAATATCCTTTCTTAATTGTTTCATTCTGTTATCTAAATTGTTTCTTTCATCAATTTCAATCTTTAATTTTCTTGTTTCTGCTTCTTTTTCTAATTCAGTTTCTTTAACCTTAGCTTCAAGTTTATGAATTTCATCTCTTGCATCATCTAATTCATTTCGTAAACTATCAACCTCTAATTTTAAGTCTTTAATTTCTTGGTTAAGTAATTTTCTATTTCTCTTTTCCTTTTCAAAGAAGTTCTTTAATGATTGTAATTCTAATTCTGCATTAGTACCAGATTGTTGAGATAATTTATATTGTTGATTAAGATTTGTTAATTGTCTCTTTAAATCGTTAACTTCATTTTCTAAACGTAACTTTTCTTCAACTTCACTATTCTTTGCTAATTCTGCCTTTTCTAATGCCTTTTGTAATTTTTGAATTTCCTTATTTAATTGTTTTTCAGTATATTTACCATCCTTTGCATCTCTTTCAGCATTATTTAATTGTTCTTGTAATTTTCTATTTTCTTGCATTAAATTATTACGATCATTTTCAACTTTTTGTCTTGCATCAAATTCTAATTGTTTTTCTTGTCTATTACTTTGTTTTAATTCTTCAATTTCATTTCTAACACGTTTCAAATCATTTTCTAATCTTTGAACATCATTTTCAAGATCCATTTCTTTCTTCTTGAATCTTTCCTTTTCAACTCTTTCTTGATTTAATGTATCTTTTAATTGTTCTACTTTTTCTCTTAATTCAGATAATCTTTCATTATCTACATTAGATTTACTTGATGGTTTAACATCTCCATCATCGGAATCTTCATCAAAGCTCCAATTGGATGCAGATTGAGTACCTTCCATTAAATTAACTCTTTCCTTTGGTGCTTCATAACTAGAACTAGTAGGAGTGTAAGTACTTGTTGGTTTAACCTCTTCTTCTTCTTCTTCTTCTAATTCTTCAGTTTCGTCAACTTCATCTCCTAAGGTTGCAACTGTAGAAACTTTATTATCGATTTCTTCTTCTTCTTCATTAGTTTCTTGTTCTTCTTCTTGTTGTTCTTCTACAGGCTTTTCTTCTTCAACAGTTGGTTGTTCTTCTACTTGTTGTTCTTCAACGACTGGTGGAACTTCTTCCTTTGGTTGTTCTTCAACAACTTGTTCTTGTTGTTGTGGTTCTTCATTTACAGTTTCTTCTTCCTTTGGTGGTACAACTACGTCTTGAGCTTCTTCTTGTTGGGTTTGTTCTTCAACAACTTGTTGAGTTGTAGAAGTATTTTCTTCAACTGGAGCATTATGTTGTTCTCCGACTTGTTGGAGTAATAACTTTTCTTCTTCTGTTAAGCCTTCAACTTGAGAAACTTCTTGTGTTGCTGTTTCTTGTGAGGCTGTTTCGTTAGTTCCTTCTTTATCTTTATTATTAAAGAATTTATAAACAGATGAAAGATATGTCACAATAGAACGTTCTTCTGGTTTCTCTGGATCAATATCTTCAACATCTAATAAACGAGGAATACCTAAGTTTTCTGCTTGATCGAATGCCCATTGTAATCTTTCTTCTCTACCAAATCCTTCAACAATTGTAGAAAATTCAAGACCCATATCCTTTAAAAGATCAGGGCGTTGCTGTTAATAGTGTTAAATTAGTCCATAATAATCAAATAGTTCAGTAAAAAATACATTAAGGAAAAAATAATTTTCAAGATATTTTTTTTGTAATTTTTTTTGGGAAAATTATTAAATTTGATTAAATCATTATTTGATTAAAGAATTATGTAATTGTATTTAGTGAGATTTTAATGTGAAAATTATTTACTTACACTATCAATGATAGCAGCAAAAGCCAAACCATCAGCAAATGATGTTGTGAAGTTTTTGATTTCAATACCTGGATAGTCTGCGGTAACACGTTGGCACCAAGATAAAATTGCTTCCTTTCCTCTTCTTGTTGACATTTTTTTGATTAGTTATGATTGTGAATTAGTTGTTTCAAATTTTTTTTCTTTTTGTTTAATTTTGACAACTGTTGTTGTTTGACAAGTAAAATAAAGTTTTACAGTATCAAACGATGGGTGATTCCTGTTATTTAAGGGAATTTGGTTTCTTATCCATACACCCTTTCAAACAAAAGCTAATGTTCAACCGATTCACAGTGAAACCTGAATAATTTTCGAATCAGTGGATGTCGTTCCATGAATCTTTAATTTCATCAACATTTTATAATAAATTAAATAAATAAATAACTTAATAAATTGTTAAATTTTAAACTAAAACATTTTTTGAATTTTAAAAAAATTAATGCTTTGCAGAAGAACATTTTTAAAAAGCTTTTCTAGCTTGCATTCCTTCAATAAATTTAACACTAATTATTCCGTCGTTTTTCCTAAATACTTTTCCACTCATCTCCTTTTCTCTTCTTCTGCATCTTTGAAAAACTTTAATTCTTCATCATTCTTGAACGAAGAAAAAATGCCAAATCAACCTTCCGATAAAAACAAACGTAGAAACTTTTATAGAGGAAACAAGAAGAGTAAGAAAAAGGAGAAGAAAGTAGCCGCAACAGTGGTTGAAGCAGTTTCTCCATTAGCTCACTTAGAATATGATGCACAATTAAAATTAAAAGAAAATGAAAGTATTGAAAATTTAAAGGATATGTGTGAAAGAATTAGAGAAAAATGGAAGGAAAATATCCCAACTTATTTAAAAGAAGAAAGATATTCAGAAGAAAATTTAAAAGGTTTATCACTTGATTGGAAAGGAATTTTACCAAGTCCAGTTACTGAAGGATATAGAAATAATTGTGAATTTTCAATTGGATATAATTCTAAAGAAGAACCAAGTGTAGGTTTCCGTCAAGGTTCTTTCGTTCAAGGTTCTGTAAATATTGAAAGTCCAGAAGAAGTAAGAATAATTTCCGATGGTCAAAAAAAAGCGGTGAAAATTTTACAAGCCTTAGTACAAGAAACTGCTGAAAAATATAAATGTTATAATATGAGAACTCATGAAGGTACTTGGAGAATTTTAAAGGCAAGAGAAAATTTAAAGGGAGAATTGCTGTTAATGGTACAAATTCATCCTCAAAATATTTCTCCAGAAGAAATGAAAAGTTTAAAGGAAAGAATAATAGAACAATTTAAAGCTCATGATAAAAATCATCAAAGTACTTCTGAATTAGCAATTAATATTAAAGGATTATTTTTACAAGTATATGATGGTGTTAATAATGCTGCACCAACTGATTTGCCAATTGAAGTACTTTATGGTGAAGATAATATTGTCGAAGAAGTTTTAGGATTAAAGTTTAAGATCTCACCTCTAAGTTTCTTCCAAGTTAATATTAAAGGTGTTGAGGTTCTTTATTCTAAGGTTAGAGAATGGGCTTTAGAAAATATTTCTATTAATGAAAATAATGAGGAAAAGAAGAAGAGAGTTTTGTTAGATGTTTGTAGTGGAACTGGTACAATTGGCCAAATTTTGTCTAGCTCTGTAGATCAAGTTATTGGTATTGAAATGGTTGAAAGCTCAGTAAATGATGCTATAAATAATGCAAAATTGAATAACATTGAGAATATCACTTTTATTTGTGGAAAAGCTGAAGATACAATTGCCACAAATATGTCAAAATATGAATTGAATTCTCCAAATGTTGAGTGTATTGCAGTAGTAGATCCACCGAGAAGTGGATTACACAAGAAGGTATTACATTCTATTTTACGTTCACCGACCATTGAACGTTTAATTTATGTTTCTTGCAACCCAAGTACTTTGGCAGAAAACGCAGTTGAGTAAGTAACATTTATTATTTTAAATATTTACCTAATTTTTAAAGACTTTGTGCCCCTCCTTCTAAGAATTCTGATTTCAAACCTCCTTTTGTTCCAGTAAAAGCGGTAGCTGTAGATATGTTCCCTCACACAGAGCATCGTGAGATGATTTGTGTTTTTGAAAGAAAGTTATCCAAACAATAAATTTTCCAAAATCTCCAATAATTGCCCTTTGTGCGGTCGTTTCGTAAGGTTTAAAATCCACAACTATTTCATCATTTCTTTCAATTGCCACTTTAGCTCTATACGAAATAGTGACAGAATTTACAGGAGTCAAAATGAATGGTTTATTCATTATATAAATGAGTTCACGCTATAAATTCCGAACGCAGCGCTTTCAAATAAGTGAGTGGAAAATTATGATATAAACAAAAAAGCAAGTATACTAAAGTATGCGTAGGAGGATTATAACTTAAGACTGCCCATTTTGTGGCAAATAACCGAACTCTAAATAATATAAGAAGCGCCTTCTTGCCACAATTCTCACCAAAAACAAATCAATAAAAAACATACTGACATAAGCTAGTGCATTAACGAAATGGGCCAAATTCTAGAAATTAGTAAAACAAGCAGTGCAGAACTAATTGTTGAGTTACCAACACAATCCCCAAAAGAAATGCAAGATAATGTAATTTCAAAGTTAGGGACTAATCATCCATTACTTGGTGCCAACAATGCACCAAATTCTACCACAACAGTTGCTCCAACTAGTAACAACATTGTTACGAAAATAGGTGACGTAAAGTAGGAAACACCATAAATCCAAATGTCACCAACACGTCACATCTATTTTGAAAGACAAGAAAAAAAAGAAATTATTTACTACCTTTATTGCTAGTTCTCTCTTGAATAAGTAAGAGAAGTTCAGCAGCATACGTCTTTTTTCCTTCTTCTTTTGAAAACCATTCAATTAACATTTCAGTTGCCACTTCAAAAGAGCAATTGTTCGAAATGAAACAAGAAATAAACTTTTTAAAACAATTTACAGTCAATTGATTTGTAAATTCAAATAACTCTAATTTTCTTTCCTTAACAATCTCATCATCCATATTTACCCTTCCTTGAGCTCGATTAATATTGTTCTGTACATTAAACCCTCCAAAAATTGGAATAATGCTCGTTGGTGGAGGAGGAATGTAACCAACAGGAATTCTTCTATTTCTTGTGACATTTGTTCCAGCCATTAGATTATTATTACCTTTATTGTCCTTTACTGAAAATATTGGTTGAATATAATAGTCCTTAATAACTTCTTGTATTTCCTTTAAAAATTCTAATTTATAATCATTTTGATTACTTCCTTCAATATTTTGAGATTGTTCATTCTCAATGCCAAACATGTACCAAATCCAAAGAGAATGAATTTGTTTTACTTTAAAATCTTCTTCTAATTGTTCTCTTTGTGATGGTTGATTACTTATGTATTTTAATTGATTAATTATTTCATTCATTACTACTTTACAAACACTGTGAAATTCATATTTATCTAAAAGAAATAAAAATTCAATCAATTCTTCAAAATCTTTTAATTGTAATTTTTCTAAACCATATAAAGAATAAATCATTTTACAAAATAAATTTAAATTTTCTTCTTTACTTGTTAAATCCATTTGATTTGTAATAGTTTCTTTCATAAAAGAATTAAACAATGCTTTAAAAAAAGAAGATTGTGACAAGACTAATTTATGAGCAAATAAAGTTAATGTTTTACAATCTTCAGGATTTCCAGAACTAAACGACGCAGCAGTTTTTGCATTGCCATTAGTGGTATTATTACTGCTATTAACCATATCGCTTTGAAAAGATTTGCTAATTGATGGAGAGAAATAGTTAGTATCTGAACCAAGTTGACTACTTCCATTGTTGTTTGTAGGAGAAGATGGTATTTCTGGGTAGAAATGCAAATTAAATTTAAAATCACTATAAGTGGGATTGTTAAATAATGTTGTCAAGTGAGAACTTATTGGATGATTAGATAAGTGAATAACAATTGTGTTGTTATTGCTTCTTTCTTCAGGAGGTTGTGTGTTCATATTATTTTTAACTTTGAGAAAGGTAAAAAAAGAAGTTTTAAAAACTTTAGAGCTTTTTATAATTAACGTTGGCATTCCTACCCCACCTGGTTCAGGATATGGTGTCCCTTTTCCTCCAGTGATACAATCTAGTATTCCAATGATGCCTTCCCTTGCCCCAACATTGCCTATTAAGCCCGTTATTCAACCAAAGAAATCCATGAAACCACTCTTTTGGGAAAAATTAGTCAACTCACACACAGAAGAATCGGTATGGAAACATGTAAAAGAAGGTAGTTTTGATTCAGATGAGTTTGAATCTCTTTTCTGTAAAAAGGAAAGAAAGCCTAATAGTAGAGACCTTAGTAAGTTTTTTGTTTTGAATTATAAACTCACAACAAATTAGAATCCAAAGAAAAGGTAGAAGAAACTATACTTTTGGACGGAAAAACATATAATAATTTAGCCATAATGTTAAAAAAACTTCCAAGAATTACTGAAATTGAACAAGCTGTATTAAACTTAAATATGAACATATTGAATCTAGAACAAATTGAATTACTAATTTCTAATTTACCAAGTGCAGAAACTATCACTGCCTTTAACTCAGTTAAGAACAATAAAAACGTAAATGCATATGAAGATGCTGAAAAATTTATGTTAACTGTAACAACATTACCTGAGTTTGGTACAAGATTGAGATGTTGGTTATATTCATTACAATTTGAAAACAATTTAAGAATAGTACAAATACCTTTAGAAATCTTAGAAAAAGCTATTACAATAGTAAAAGATTCAGAGAATTTTAAGATTATTTTAGGATTTATATTATCAGCTGGTAATTATTTAAATGGTGGAACAAAGAAAGGTCAGGCAGACGGTTTCCAACTTGACATATTACCAAAATTAGAACAAACTAGAGACAATACAAATAAGGGATCTTTATTAGATTATATATTTAGAAGAGTATATGAAAATCATCCAAAAGTTATTGAAATTGTGAGTGAATTTGAACCTATATACACTGCCAAAGAAATTACATTTGAAAATCTAAAGAAAGATAATGAAAGTATTCAAAATGCTCTGAAAGATTTCAAGGCAAAGGTAAAGGCAGTACAAGGAAAAGTTGAAAAAGAGGATGTCTTTATAAAGCAAATGTCAACATTCTTCAAAAAAGCCAAAGAAAATGAGGAAGATATTAAGAAAAACTTGGCAAATCAAGAAGTATCTTTCAAGAAAGTGTTAAAATTCTATGGTTACAAGGATAGAGATATTCAAAAATTAGAACCTAAAGATCTTTTTGGTTGTCTATCCCAATTCTTAGATAACCTCAAGAATTCCATAGAGAAGATAAAGAAAGAAGAAGCACAAAAAGCTAAAACCAGAATTGCACCTAAAGGACAAGGTGCTAAAATTTCTTCTGCTGGTTTGGGAGAAGATGCCATGGCAGCTGTTGTCAACCAAATTAAAACAAAGTTGAAAGATAATTCAAAACATTAATCAAATAAAAATGTTTAAACTATTGTATAATATAATTGCTGCTCTGCTGAGAACGTATTTCCGAAAATCTGAAAGAAAACCACAAACAAAAGTAATTGTTTTACTTAACACAGATACAATAAGAACGATAACTGGACCAAAAACACCAAAAGAATTAACAACTGTGTCTTTAGACTCTGAGGAAGATAAAAGAATTGCAGTCAGATTAAATCAAGTGGAAGACGTAAATATTATTGGACAAGTGGATCATAATTTACTTTCTTTTATAACAAATATATTACTTTCACACCCAATTCAAAGTATTGTCGTATTGAGAAGAGAAAAACCAACCATTCAAAAACAATTACAAAGAATTACCCAAAATCAACCAAAAGGTGAAGAAATATTTGTTTACAATAAGTCAAGAGCGGAAAGAGAACACCTCGAAGAAAGATTTTAAGTATAGATACCTCCACCAATACAAACAAGCTCATTAAACAAATCATTCTTCTCATATAATACAGCGACTTGACCAGGTGCAATTGCTCTAGCCTTAAAGTCATCCAACAAAGTTACCTTAATTTGTTGAGAATTAGAAGTAATTGGTTCAAGTCTACAAGGCATTGGTACTCTTTGATTATATCTAATTTTAATGAAATAATTTTTGTCTGGTGAAATATTCCCCTCTAGCCAATGACAATTTGAAATGATGCATTCCTTTCTATAAAGTATTTCATGTTCTCCAGGACAAACATATAATATATTATTCTTTACATCTTTCTCACAAACAAACCATTTGTTTTTCATTCCAGATAATCCAACACTTTGTCCAATAGTATAAAAAGGAATTCCCTCATGTTTACCTAATATTGTTTGTTTATCTTCTATTGAAACTATATTACCTTCTTGAGTATTAACATAATTTGAAAGAAAATCTTTAAATTTACGTTTCCCAACAAAACAAATTCCAACACTATCCTTTTTAGCCCAAAGTTCTTCTGGGAATTTAAAGTAATCTCTAGCTAATCTTCTAACATGTTCTTTCTTAAGGTATTGACCTAATGGAAATATACTTGATTCGAAAGCCTTTGGATTGACAAAAGCAAGAAAATAACTTTGATCCTTATCTTCATCTACAGCTCTTAATAAATGTAAGTTTTGATTATTATTTGATGTCTCTAATTGTGCATAATGTCCAGTCGCAATACAATCAGCTCCACACTTTTGTTTTGCATAATTGAGCATTGCATCAAACTTTATAAACTTATTACAGAATAAATCAGGGTTGGGTGTAATTCCTTCTTGATATCCTTCAATAAGTCTTTCAAAAACGTCATTCCAATATTCATCTATAAATTCTACGGGATGTAAAGAAGATCCAACATAGGGTATATTAAATTTAGAACTAATTAGTTTTACATCATTCCAATCCTTTGTGAATGTACAGTATTGACGATCTGGGTCCTCTTCGGAATTATCCCAGTTTCTCATGTGAATAGCCTGAACATTAAATCCCATCTCTTTCAATAAACATGCCGTAACGCTACTATCAATACCTCCACTCATTCCTACAATTACCTTTATTTCATTTCTAGGCTTTTTAAATCTATCTTCTATTCTTTTAGAATACTTTTCAAATAAATCCAAACAATAGTTTATACTATTATCATCTCTAGTTATACTTTCAAATTTGTTTGCTTCATTTCTCTTCACTTCAACTCCACAACTTGAAAAACTTCTCTCTTTCACTTCTTCTCCATTAAGAAACGATGCAAAATTTCTTTGTGTTGTGTGCAGTGATGGGCAAAAAAGTGTTTTTGATTTGTTTTTGATAAAATTTCTCATTTTTTGGGTTGTAACATTTGAGCACCTAATTGACCCTGTATTTATTGAAAAAAATACGCCCAACACAAAAAATGACTTTAACATCATCCAGAGGAATTCTCTTAGTTGCTGGTTTTGTTGCAACAGTTTTCGGTAAGTAGAATGAAGATCTAGAAACAAACTAATTTGAATCAGGTATTTCACAAACAACTGCTGGAAGTCCAAAACAACAAATCAAAGGATCTATTTCTTCCAATACCGAATTTACTAATAGACAAGCTAGTAAGTAGCTTTAAAAAACTGTAAAAATAAATAAAACAACCATTATTCAAATAGGCGCAAACGATGCAAAAAAACAATTAGCAGCTTTAAAAAAAGAAGGAAAGGATTTATCAAATGTTGATGCTGTAACTGAAGATATTTGCTCAAAACAAATTGATACTGCACAATGCAAAGATTTAGTAAAGGCAAATTACCAAAAATTATTAGATGGAACTTTCAATGATGAAGATTTAAAGAATTATATTGCAAAGAAACTTGCCCAAGAAAGAATTGCAGGTGGTCACAAACATCATTAAATAGTTTAAATAATAAATTGTTGTTGTAGTACATGTGTACAGCTTAGGGTCTCCTAAAGGTAAATAAATATTTGAATATGGTTGTTTTATTTATAAATCATTTGTTTCTGCAATTAAAATTATTTCTTTCATCTAGAGGAAATAGCACTTTCTATCCCACAGTTGATCTCGTGGATAACAAACAATCAATAACAAAAAATGTCTAACAACAGTCAAGGAAATTCAGACCAAGGTAAAAAACTAAGACAGACAACAATAGGTGAGCTATTTGGTGTGAGTGACAAAAGAAAGAGAAATGAGAACAATTCCGGAGAGAGTTATATTGAAAGTTTAAGAAAAAAGAGAAATGAAGGAGTTAACAATAATAATCTTTCAAATTCTAATGAATCTAGTTCTTCTAAATTTCCACCTTTCAAAGAAAAGGCTTCAAAATCCTTTTCAAATAATAATAATACAATCAACTATATTAATAATAATAATAATTCGTGCAATGGAATTCCGACAAATACTAAGAAGAGAGTTTATGTAGAAGGTTGGAATCAAGATCATGTGAAACTTCCTTGTCACGAAAATAATGTTTATTTTCAAAATAGTAAACAACTATCTAAATGGTATTTAATTAAAACATTATTAAGCCAAAAGATTACATCTGTTAAACAATTAACTCAAGTAATTGCAACTATTAATAGTAATTGGACAGTACAAACCTCTACTTTTTACTCTTTAGAAGTATTATTTGAAAGTATTTTAAAACAAGAAGAGCGTGACGTATTTTTTAATACAACTTTACCTTGTTTACAAAAATTAGCTCTTGAATTACCTGATTTAATACCAAAGAAATCAATACCACTTTTATTACAAGATAAAGAATATAATGTAGAATTAACTAGGAAGCAAATATGTTGTTTATTATTTCATGCTTTTTTATGCACTTTTCCTAGAAGAAATAAGGTCACTAATCCCTCAGATGAATATTATAGTTTTCCAACTATAAATTTTATTACTCTATTTAAGAAATCACCTTTGAGAAAGATTAAGAAAAACAATTCTGGAAATAATAATTCTAACAAGAATACTACCCCTGTAACTAATAACACTACAAATAATAATACTTCAGTTGGTTCTAGTAGCAATGATACTAATAACAATGGTGGTACTACAGAGATAATAAATATTGATGATACTTCTATTTTAGATGAAACAATAATTGATGAATTAGTTAGTCCATTAGGTGAAGATATTTCATTTGTAGAAGAAGAATATGAAGAAACTAATTTATTAATTGAAAAGTTAAAAACAATTATACATTATTTTACAAAAATGGTAATATACATAAATAATAACGACCCCATCATTAACGAAATTGTTTCTTTTGAAAGAAAAGTTTTATTACAAACCAACGAAGAAATGGTAGATTTAGTTTGGAAAAAGAGTGAAGAAAAACTTTGTAAATTGGAAATATTTGATATGGGGACCATTGAGGATAACTCTCCAAAATCATTAAGATGTTGTCATGTAGATTTTGCAAATTGTTCCATTGGTGGTGGTGTTTTAGGGTTTGGTGCTGTTCAAGAGGAAATTCGTTTTTTGATAAATACAGAATGTATCGTTAGTAGACTGTTTACTGAAGAATTACTGGACAATGAAGTTTTACTTATTAAGAACAGTAAGAGATTTGCCAAGTATGAAGGTTATTCGTATAGTTATAAGTTTGCTGGTGATTTTACAGATAATGATCCAAATTATTCTATTGTTTGTATAGATGCTCAGAATTATAATAGTAATTCTTTTAGATCTACTAGAGATCAGTACAAAGAACATAATATTGTGAGGGAATTAAATAAGATTTATTTAGGATTTCTATCTTCTGTAAATAATGATTGTACTATAATTTCAACTGGTAACTTAGGTTGTGGTGCTTTTGGTGGTTGTCCAAAGCTAAAGTTTTTAATTCAGTTGATGGCTTTATCTCAAACTAAAATGTTTTATGAAAAACAAGAAGATAAGGCGAAGATATTCCTTAATTATTTTACCTTCTACAACATTGAATTGAAGAAGCAACTCAAAGAAGTTTATACACTATTATTTCAACTAGAAGTTTCTGTTTCAGAGCTCTTTAATATTATTTGTAGCTACAACACTAAAAAAGCAACACCAACTCAAGATCTATTTGGTTTTGTAGTAGACCAATTGATATCAGACCAGATTTGATCTTTTTGTGAAGAAATACAATGATACCCTTCCAACGAGCAATACAAAAGGAATTCATCATCAAATTTTTGATAAACATTTCCAACAAGTGACAAGGAAGATTTTTAATGCTTTGTAATCGAAGAACGAGTCATTACAAATTTTGACTGTGATACAAATCCTTACCCATTAATGAATTTTACTGATGAATTCATTTCCTGAATCGAAGATAAAAACATCACCTATTACATTAAAAAAAGTTAAGCAATTTCCTTCTAGAAAGCTGTAGTGCTAAAAGTGGAGAAATTAATTCTTTTTTTGACAACCTCTAGAATTGGATTATTATTTGGACTTTTTATCCGGATTAAAAACTTGTGTTGTTTGCGAAAAATAGAAAACCAACGCTTTCCCCTAATAAAATAAAATAAGTCTACATGTTTAATTGAATGTCTGCACCTAACACGACAAAGACTACTACGACATCCACAAACCAATCTTCAACAATAAATAGCGCTGCCAATCTGAGCTATAATGCTATTGCTACTCACTTTAGACTTCCTTTACATGAAGCATGTGTTGCGCTTCATGTAGATGAGTCTTCTTTAAAAAAGAGATGTAGAGAACTCGGTATTAAAAGGTAAGTATTTTCATTA
>CADWAF010003390.1:0-10893 GCA_902984215.1 Willaertia magna | reverse complement strand
AAATCGCTACCAAATTTCAAAAGAGAAAGACACCGGCTCAATAATAGACATTTATTGAAAAAAAAATAGATCAAGAACAACATAATACTAATGGAACATGTTGCCAAAGAATAGCGTTAATAAGAAACCACACAACAATAATGAAAATGTGGTTACGGAAGGGAAACAATCATCATCTAGTACTTCTCCAACACAATTAAATAATAGTAAATTATTAAAAACTAATAAAAAACCAATGAAAATGATTATTGTTAAATATTTTGAAGATACTGATAAATATGCTAAAATTATTCCTAGACCTGCTTTACATGTACTTAAAAGAAGAGCAGAAGAACAATCACAATTAAATAATAATATTGAAATTAAAGCACCTACAAAAGAAGATGCTGAAAATATGACAATTGTTTATGGAAAAGATTTAATTGGTTTAATGGTTAGAGATCAAGCCGATTGGTTCTCTCTATTCAACCCTATTGTATCTGTTCTTGCTTATAATGATAAAGAAAATAAGTAAGTTTTCAATTAACATTCCGATATTAAAATTAATTAGATTTATTAAAGTAACTGATGAAATGGAGTTTGATGCATCTCAACAAGAAAATGTTTATACTTTTCATACAAAAAGGAAAGTAGCAGTTGAACATTGTGTTGCACAAAGTACAATGACATTTTCATCAATTGGTGGAGCAGAAACATGGTTAGAATCAGCCTTCACAAAAGTAAATAGAAATGTAATTATTAGATATCATGATATATTTCATAATGGATATACTAGAATATATAAGAATGAAAAGATACCAAGTGGAAGGACTGGTAAATCAATGGTTAAATTATTAATTGAAAATATTTTACCTTCAGCTATTGAAAATCAAGAGAAATTACTTGAAATGAAACAAGATGTTATACATGAGATGGAAGGTTTTATTGAAGAAGAAGATGAAGGGATTGAAACTCCACCAATTGATTGGGAACAAATTAATGAGAAGGGAACATTTGTTGATTTACAGAAAGATGAATCTTTTTATCTTGTCGGAAAGGATGATTTTGAAGAAAGTAATGAAGAAGATGAATTTATAATGGTTGAACAAGGAGATTCATTAAATATTGAAATGTTACATTTATCTAGATTTGCAGATAAATCTAAAGTTCCAGTAACTCTATTGATAAGTGAAGATTATAGACAAAGAGGAGGTGCTTGGAAGGAAGTTACAAGTTTTCCTTTAAATCATGCAGAAGTATCAAAGAAAACTAAAAGATTAATTAGAAATGGTATACCACAATCTAAACGTTGTTTATTATGGATGGGTATAACTGGTTCAACAACTTTATTAAAACAAAGTCCACACTTTTATGAAAATCATTTTGAAAAGACTTATGGACATTATGAACCAATGGATGGAGGTGTAGTTAATGGCGGGAAAACACAAATTAATAGAAGATTATTTATTGAATCAGTTGATCCAAGGATTGTAGCTGAATTTGGCGGGAAATTACCTGGTGTGAATAGTTCTGTAGAGACACCTGTGTGTACACCTGTCGTTGGTGACAATAATAATGAACAACAGAAGAATGGTATTGGGGGGAGTGTAGAGGAAGAAAAGACATTAATGACAACAACAACAATTAATATTAGTGGTGATGATATTTGTTATCTTACTTCTGAAGGTATTAAGGCAGCTAAAAGAATATTATGTGTTTTAGCTGATCATCATTTAGATATTGATTTTTGTCCACCTATTCCTGATTTAGTTCATTTCTTATTAATTTTAATGAATGAAAAACAAGCATATGCCACTATTCATTGTATTTTAGAAAAATCAAGAGAATCTAAATGGTATTTTAGAACTAACAAAATGCAACATGCTTTATTTGTAGAATCATTTACTGATATTATAAATAAGAACATACCTAATTTAGGAAGTCATTTTGAGAAAGTTGGATTTGACCTGTCAGGTGTTGCTTATAAGTGGTTTTCAAGATTATTTGTTCCATATTTACCATTTAATTTTGTAATGAGATCTTTAGATGCTTTTATTAATGAAGGTGCAAAAATTTTGTATAGAGTGGGATATGCAATTTTAAAAACTTTAGAGCCAAAGTTGTTAAAGATTTTATCACCAAATTATATGGAAGATGTTCTATTATCAACATCTACTCTTTATGTAGATGAAGAAGAGTTCTTTAAGACAGCATTTAAATTTGGTTTATCTAGAAAACATTTAAATCAATTAGATGAAAAGAATAGAACTGAAATTAATCCACAAAAACTAACAGGAAAGATTTCTCAATTTGTTAAGCCAAAGATAGGTTCTACCTCTGATATTATTAACTCCATGTCACAATGGGAGTTATTAGTTTCTTGGTTGCCTTATAAACAAAGAGTAAGAACATTAACGCAAAGGTTTACAACAAGTAGAGATGGTTATAGTTTATCCCAATTGTATAATATTTGTAACGATATTGGTCCAAACATAATATTAATATCAGCAGTTCCTTTCTCACTTGATGGTGACATTGAAGATATCAAAAGACTGAAAGAAAAGGAAGATAGTTCACATCAAGTTGAAAGTATTTCTGAAAGTGAAGAAGATGCAATGAAAGTAATTGAGATGATTAGAAAACATAAAGAAGAAGGTAAATCTTTAAGAAAGGAATTAAAGAAACAAGTAAAACCAATACAAACTACATCTGCCTCTTTTTCTGGCAGTACTGGTGTTGAAAAGAAAAAGAAATCACCTGACGTTTGTATATTTGGTGCTTATTGTGGTGATTCATATGATAAAACTTATAGATATGAAGGGACAACTGACACTTTCTTGTTTTCTATGTATCCTATTGAAGCAAAATATAAGTGGAGTAGAAAGAATGATTTCTTTGTGATGGGTAGAAAAGATAGATTAGTATTTGGAGCTGGAGGTGATGGTCCAGCCCTTCAGATTGATGATAATTTACGTATTGGTTCTAGTGAAAGATGTTTAACATTTGATAATGAACCTTTGTGTGGAACTAAAACAACATTTTCAATTCTTAAAGTAGAAGTATGGAATTTTAAATAAAATTTATTTAAGGAAGTTTAAATATCTTCCTTGTAATATATATAACTGCATTGGAAATCATTTGCCACAATGATTGTGGAGCTGTGTTTGTCGCTACAGGTGTTTCCAATCCTACATTCTCATTATTAATTGTAATTACAGTGCTGCTTTCCTCACTTACAGGTGCTTTCTCTTCATACATTGATAATCCAAGGGTTTGTATTCCCAAATGATATTTACCTTCATAATCTGTGCAAGGAGTTTTGTTAGCAACGAACTGGATTGTATCCATATTAGAATCTGGATAGTAATAAAACACTAATCCTTTTGCCTCATACTCTGATAATATTCTTTTATCTTTGTATTGTACAATCTCTTCTTGTGTTCTTACTCTATTCCAAACCCTTGCCTCATTAAATAATCCATCAACATAAAAAGAAGTAGAATCGCTGCTGTAACTAGTACAACCAACGTGTAGAAAAAGATCTTCCTCAATATTAGATAAGTCACAAGGTAATGCCAATACAGAAGACTCTACAGAAACACGCTTTCCATTTACATAAAAACATACTTTTTGATCAGCACTACAAGTTACTGCATAATGAGTCCAGACAGAAAGTTGTTCCAACTCTCTTGAATCAAAAGTAACGTTATCTTCTGTATTCTCCCAATTCCCAACAAAGAAACTTCTTTGTCCTCCTCCCATTCCATATAATCCCCAACCTTTATTCCAAGGATCATTCGTAATATCTATAAAACAAGGACAAACAGAGTGGGATGTTAGGTTGACCCAAATTTCTAAAGTAAGTTCATTATTTTTAAATAATTGTTTCATTTCGCTTGTCAATTTTGTGGCCATAAAGTTTTCCTTATTGTAATGAAGAGATTGATTTTTCCAATTATTTTTTAAATTAAAAATTTCTTTAAAAATTTCTTTTTTTGTTTTGTTTTTTTGATTACAATGATTTTTATAATAAAATTTATAATAATCATTTAAAATTACGTGATATAAATTATCACTATTTAAAATTTCATAATGATTTTTATTTAAGAATAACAATGAGTGATAGTTACTCATGTCATATGTTAAAATTTGAGCAACAATTTCTATTGGCAATTGATCCATTTTTTTCTTTGTTTTTCTTCTTACTTTCTGTGTTTGCATTAACTGGTGAACTTAAAAACAGTTTGTTTTAAGAAGAAACACTTGGTGAACCCTTTTGAAAATAAATGTTAAAATCCAACATTGAGTCTGAAATGAAGAACAACAAAAAGGAATTAAAGCTTTATTTCTAACGTATTCAAATTAAATCTTTCCAATTTGTAAATTTGTCAAGGCGCCAAAAATCTTGTAGATGAAATTTGTAATTCCATTAGCGGAATCATCAAATTTGATCAAACCACAAGACTCATCATCACTTGAAGATAATGACAACTTTAAGATTAAAAAATGTCTGAAGAACAACAATTAAAAGCTCTCGTTGAACGTTTAGAAAAGGTTGCTAATCGTTTGGAAAGTATTAAAGTTTCTGGTGCTGGATCAACTGGTGAAACAAGTGGAAATGCAGAAGCACCACAAGTAGAAGCTTTTAATAGTTATTTAAGTGAACATTTCCAACCTTTAATTAACACTTTAAATACTATCGGTGGTGATTGTGAACCAGTTGTAAGTATTCATTATTAACATTAAATTAACAATGAAATTAGACCAAATTATTAAATGATGCAATGAATCAATTAAAGTTATTAATTACTTGTGCATCTAAATATAAAAAACCTACTGATGAAGTATTCGTTTCACTTTTAACACCATTAGATAAGATAATGAAACAAATCGGAGATTTAAGATTTAAAAAGTTTAAATCAGAACAATATAATCATTTATATGCATTAGAAGAAGGTATGAAATGTATTTTATGGCCTACTTCTCCTACTCCAGTTAGTTTCGTTAAAGAAATGGTTAATGCTGCTCAATTTTATACTAACAAAGTTTTAATGACTTTTAAGAATACTGATAAGGCTGAATTACATAAAACTTTTGTTAATCAATTAAAACAATCCATTGAAGAATTAGCTAATTACGTTAAGGAATATCACATGTCTGGTTTAGCTTGGAATGTAAGAGCATCAGAACCTGCTTCCGCAAATTCTTTAGAAAACTTGGGTTCAACTCCTACTGCAACCACAACAACCACTCCAGCACCAACAACAACTGGAGGATCCTTTGCACCACCTCCACCAACAAAGATTATTAAAGTTGATGTACCACCACCAACTGAAAATACATCATCAAGTGCAAGTGCTAATTTATTTGCAGAAATTGCATCAAAGAGAGATAATGCAGGTGCTGGTCTTAAACATGTAACTAAAGATATGAAAACTAAAAATCAAAAAGATAAAGTTAGTGTTGTTTCAGGTGATAATGTAAAGAAATCAACAACTACATCAGTTACTTCAAAGACAGTTAAGGGAACTCCAAAATTCCAAAAGATTTCAACTGGTATGGGTCAAAAGTGGGAAGTTTATCATCAAGATGGTGCTCATGATTTAAAGATTACTGACACTGATTTAAAACATACTGTTTATATTTATGGTTGTAATGATACTTTAATTACTATTGAAGGTAAAGTTAATACCATCACTATGGATAAATGTACAAAGACTGGTGTTATTTTCAATAGTGTTGTCAGTAGTGTAGAATTAGTTAATTGTAAGAGTTGTCAAGTACAAAATACTGGAGTTGTACCAACAATTTCTGTTGATAAGACTGATGGTTTCCAACTTTATTTAAGTAAGGAATCAATGCATACTTGTAGAATTATTACTTCAAAGTCAAGCGAAATGAATGTATCTGTTCCAACTGAAGATGATGAAGATGTTGTTGAAATTCCTTTACCAGAACAATATGTTCACACTATTGATCCAAAGACTGGAAAGATTGTAACTGAAACAATTAAACATGAATAAATTTGTAATTTTTAAGGCAATTCCTTGTGTTCTTTCCTTTTTATTTAGATTGCTTAACGCCTTAATTTATTGATTTATTGTTGGGTATCTCCAACAAAATTTTGTTTCAAGGTGAGTTCTCTAAAAGTACTTCAATTTCTTCTACGTTTAATCTTCCAAAAGATTTTGTTTTTTATTTGTTGTTGGTTTTAGTCAACTTGAAAGTGTTGTAAAGTATCAAATAGTACAATAAAAAAAATGTCATCAAAACAAGATTTCCATTTGATTTAATAGATTAATTGATCGTGATCAAATAATATTTTTTTTCTTCCCTACTACACCAAACAACAATTTATAAAACAAATCAAATAAATCAAATTAAGTGCAAAACAATCTAATCCAATCCGTGGCACAAAAACAAAAACGCAGCATATAAATCATATATTATTAGCACAACAAAGAGATCAAAACAACATACACCGGACCTGAAAAAGGTTGCAGCTAAAGTTTTATGAAAATGAAGCAGCGGTAGATCAGTTGGTTATTCCTGAAATTAAAGATATATTTGGTCTTTATAATTTTTTAATTTTAAAATTAGAAAGTAATGAGTATATCTTATTGAATTGAAGAACCACCATTAACAGACACGGCAAAAGAAATAATTAATAAATTATTACAAAAAGGAATAAAATCAGTGGAATTTGGATCAAATTTTAGTATTATTGTTACAAAAGATAATAAAATATATGCAGAAGGCCCAAATTCATTTAATTCACAAAGTGGAGTTACAACAAAACGTTTTGAATATGAACATGTGAAAACACCATTTGAAGAAATGTCAGAAATTAAACAAGTGAAATGTGGATATTATCATACCGTTGTTTTATTAAATAATGGAAAAGTTTTTGCTTCAGGTGAATTTTTTAATTTGTAATTTTACTAAACTTTTATTAAGGATACAATTGTGACAAACAATGTGGACATAAGTCTACTGGATTTAAATTATTCACAGAATTTAAGTTACCCATAGGATTAAATGTAGAAGAAATTGGATGTACTTTTAGAGGAACTCACCTTAAAACAAAAGATAAAGTTTATTTTGTTGGAGATATTGCAGCAAAGTTCCCTCAAGAAGAGTTTGGAGAGGTTACAGCGCATTGTGTATCTTTACAATACTCATCAAACACTTTGAAATTCAATGCTGTTTCTCGTGGAAGTTGGCATTGTGTTGTTTATTTTAAACCATCAAAAGAATCTAAAGAATTAATTCAATTCAAATCAAATTTACAAAAATTGATAAGGGACAAGTGTTTAAGCGATATTTATTTTTATTAGATTTCTAGTAAATTAAGACGTCAAGAAATTTAAGCTTTATTTTAATAGCTTTCTTTTTACATTCTTTAAAATTGTAAGGTGGTCATACTTTACTAAATTAAAGGTAAACTGAAAATACACTTTTCAGAGTTATTTAATTCAGCATTTATTGGGTCTTGCTTATTTCAATCTCTTGTGGTTGTAATTAACAAAGATAAATTCTTTCTTTCTCTTTAATTGAAACATTTAATACTGATAAGATTCACAGAGCTATTGATTATATTTGGGTGAAATGTTATGATGAAAGTAATAAGGATATTGATGTTGATAAAGATTATTATCAACCTCAAATTATTATTGATAAGCGTGATGCTTTACCTAATGGTGCACATGGTTCTGATCATATTCCAATTTATTCATGTTTTAAGTTGTCAACAGCACCTCATCCTGCAATAACTCAGACAAACAACATTGTGATTACCTCTCAAGATAACCACTTACCAACCACTGTGTAGAGGAATATCAAAGAAATAAATGTTTGTTGTAAAAATGTGTGAATGTCAAAATCAAAAAAAATGCCAACGTATAAGGATTTTTTGGATTTGGAGATTGCTTTCAAAAACATACAGAAGGATACCTTCATTTCAATTTTAGATCGTTTAATAGAAACAAAGGGTTACTCTACTATTGAAGATTTTTTAAAGGACATTCTAAAGTTTGTACGTATTGTTGTTGGGTAACCTAATTTTATTAAACCGTAAATATTTAGACTGCAAAGGAAATAAAAGAAATAAAAAGGAAAAATATTAAAGAATTTGTTCTTCAACACGTAAATCAAAAATGGAAATTAATGGAATTCATAGAAGCCGTAGAAAAAGGTGATTTAGGAACTGTAAAGAAATTTGTTGAAGTTGATAACGTGGATATAAATCAGAAATGTTTTGGATGGAAAACTGCTTTAAAAGCAGCCATTGACAAAAATCACACAATGGTAGTTCAATATTTATTAACAAAGGGGGCTGCAGTTGACGAGGTATGTATTGTTAATTGATACCAATTTTAGTATTTATCTTTTAAAGGTGATGATTAGTACTTTTGTGAAAGTTAATAATGTTGAAATGACTAAATTATTACTACCATACTATTTAGATATAAATCACAAATACAAATCTGTAAGTAGTTGAAAAAAATTGTTTATAACTATTCAAAAGGCTAGAGTAGGTTATTATTTTATTTCTATTTTAATTCTTTAAGTATAAAAAAGTAAGTTTTTAAATTTAATTTTACAATACTGTTTTACATACTGCTAATAATGTATTATTAAGACTCTTTTACTTATTGCTACTCATGATACAAATGTTGAAATGGTAAAACTATTGTTGAGATATGGAGCAGATCCAAATCTTGAAAATAATGTAAGTAGCTATGTTATAGCATGTAAATTGTTGACATTTATTGTAAAGCCAAGTGTAAGTTAAATAATAATTTTATTTATTTACAAAAATCTTTTAGGAAAAAGATGTAAGTATTAATTTACACGATAATTTTTGTAAAATTATATTGTTAGACACCATTTAAAAACGCTTTACGGTGGGGAAATATTGAAATAATTAAAGCATTGCTATTTTTTGGGGCAAAACGTGATGAATTTTTAAAGGTAAAAAGTAAATATTCAAATGAAATTCCAAATATTGAAAAATTCCCAAAAGCTTCAAAATTAATTAGTGCGGTTAAAGAAAATAATTTAGAGAAATTTAAGAAATATGACCTTTCATTATGTGATATTGATATGTTAGTGACTCCAAAAGATTACAATCTCTTATACTTAGCAATATTAGAAAATAGATATAAAATTGCAAAACATTTGTTAATGAATGGAGCTAATGCTAATTGTATTTGTGGTGAAGTAAGTATTTCAATGTAATTTTTATAATGTATCGTTTAATATTTTAAGGAGGAGGAAGTAAGTGTATTATTATTACTTTTTTTATATCTTATATTTTTACAATTAGACATTATTGCATTTGGCATTAAGAGAGAAAAAAGAAAAAATCATTAAATTATTACTTGACAATGGAGCTGACCCTAATTTAACGAATAAAGTAAGTCGAAAATATTTCTTTTTATTTAACCATTATATAACAGCATAAAAAAGTAAGTGACCTAGTTTTAATAATTAACTCTATTATTTAATTGAAATAGTCCTGTTTTGAAATTGTTTTGGAAACGTTTAGTGATAATCAAGAAATGATGAATTTATTTTTCCTTAACGAAAACTTAATAGTAACAATTGTAAGTATCTGATATTTTTAATGTTATTGTTTAATTATAACTAAACAAATTAGGATGGTTGTTGGAATTTTTTAACTAAATTTATTGAATTAAATAATATTGATAAAGTAAAATTTTTTATTGATAATAAGATTATTAATGTTAATGATATGTGTTCAGTAAGTAAAAAGAATTAACAATTTCTTTAAACATTATTATAGATTGTAGGTATTCTTTTTGTTTAATATTAATTGTAAATAAAGAACTTTGATGATGGAACAATTGGTAATTATAGTCTTTTATATGAAGCTGTAAGACATAATAATTACGAAATTACAAAATATCTTTTAGAAAATAATGCAAATGTAAATTGTGTTTATGGAGGAGTAAGTATCTTTATTAGTTTTTATTAAAATTAATATGTTTTACAACATAGTTATTAAGAGTAAGTACACTAATATTTATTTAAATAATATCACAATTTTTTAGACACCACTACATTTAGCTATTTGTGAAGACAATTATAATATTGTTTTATTATTACTTTCATATGGAGCAGACTATACAATTACTGATTCTGTAAGTAAATAATTAATTTTTTTAGGTTAAATTTTATTTTTATTAAGAATGGAGATAATTATTTGAATTTTTCTACAAAACTTAACATGAAACAAATTATTGAAGACTTTACAAGTTTAAATGAATTAAAAAGAAAAAAAGAAGTATCAAATGAAGATTGTGCCAAACAAAAAAAAGTAAAAAAGTGTGACGATTTAGAATTTAATTTTAATAATATTATTACTCAAATTGAAGAAAAGGTAAACGAAAACAATTATGGTAAACTTATTTATGAATTTAATATTAAATCCAAAGAAAAACAATTAGAAATTAGAAATATTGAAAAATCCTTAATATCCTTAATTAATAGTAACGATACTGAAAATAATTTAGATGCCATTAATAATTTGAAAGAGAAGAGAAATTTATTAAGAAAAGAATATTTAAATTTTATTGAAACTTTTTTAGAAAAAGTAAAAGGAATGAATCAACACTTTGAATTAAAAAGTATTTTACAATTTTATAATGAATACAAAAAACAACAACAGCTAAATATTATAGATATTGGGACAAATAATCTTTGTATTTTATCTCAAGCAAAAGAACTAAAACAGTACTACAATGATATTATTTATTTACAAGAACAACAATTGTCACAACAATTAGAACAATTAGAATCATTAAATAAAGAATGGAAGAAATCACAAGTAGAAATACTAAAATTACAAGTTGAATTAAATTCTGATTATTTAACAGAACAAGAATTAAA
>CADWAF010003386.1:0-29959 GCA_902984215.1 Willaertia magna | reverse complement strand
AAGACTTCTAATATTTAAAGACCACCCCACTTCATTGAATATGACTCGAAGCTCCAGTAACTAGAGTGCCAGTCTTCTATTTCATTTCTATTTTCTAAAAAATGAACAAGAAGGATACACACCCCAAAACGTCAAGAAAAGAAAAAAAAGTGGGCCAAATTGTAAAACCAAATTGTAAAGTGCAACATAATTAATACATAAACTCAAAGATTATAAAATCATCAATAAAATTTCATCTTCATCACTAATCATTTCAACCAAGTCTTTACTTCTAGTAATACTTTTACAGCACCCAGGAGTTGTGTTAAAGGTTTTACACTCCGCCATACAAATTACAAAATATTGAATTAAAATAATTTATACATTCAGTTTTTCCAGATCGTTCGAAGCTCCAGTAACTCAATGGTAGAGTGCTAGTCTTATGAGATTATGATAGCTGGAGGCTGCAGGTTCGAGTCCTGCCTGGAGCAGAAAATTTTAACAATCGTTTCCTTTTATAGCTTCTTCAGTTGCTTAATCTTCATTATAAATTTCTTCACTTGGGTTCAAGCTTTTACACTCCGTCAGCAATGCTATTAATTTTTTTTAAAATAATACATTTCGTGTTGAAATTTATAATAATTTTTTATCAACACGTTATTAATTTGTAACTAAATATATTTAGTTTGTTACAAATTTATAATAAAAATCATACAATTACAAAGACCAGATTTGATCTGTTAAATTTTTGATTAATCTTAAACAAAAACCCGAGATTTGAATTTAAGGTTAACCTCAGAGTAGCTGGTGGCTGCAGGTTCAAGTCCTGCCTGGAGCAGATAATTTTTTGTTCACTTCCTGTTTATTAGGTTTCACAAATTAAAATTGCAATTTAATTATTAATTTAAATCACTAAATGTGTTTTAATTCACAATTAATTTCATCAATTGAACGGATTAACAAACATATCTTGAAGGCACTTTAATTAAAAAAATGTTTGATCCAACTGCTCATACTCGAAGTTCATTTCATCCCCAACAACCAATAGACAACACATCCGATTATGAAGAAGAGGAAGATGAAGAAGAAATGTCTCCAACAACGAATAATAATGAAACCCATCCATATGGAGATATAGGATACGATGAACAACAAGACAATACCCAACAACATCAATATTACTATAATGACATCTTCTCTGGAGATGATGTCTTCATTCTCACATCGTTGATAGTATTTGCTAATAGGTGTGGGATAATATATTGTGCACTGCTAGTTTTACCTGTACGAACTTGTCCAATAATTTCAATTGAAGGTCTCCCTCTTTTAACTTCTAAAGCTTTTGAAAAATTATCAACAACACTTTTGATTGCCTTCACATTACTAAATATAAACTTTTCATTTGAATAAGGAGTTGAATAAACCCAACTATTACCAAAATTTTCAACTTTGACTGAAAAAGCATCTAATTTATCAAATGCATGCTGTTTGAGTGTGAGTAAATTAAAATCTATGTAATTCACATAAATACAGTGTAAAGAATTAATCCAATTAACAACTTTCTTCAAGTCTTGTGGAGGAAGATCAATTTTATCAATAGCACTATTATCACCAAGAAAGGAAAGATTAAAACCTGCATTAAATAAATGGTTGACTTGTTTTTTGTTTAAACCAGCACCTCCCTTTTCACTAGGTATACAAAGTTGTTCTTTAACCTGTTCAACTGACCATAAGTGATAGAGTCTTGTTTTGAGAAGATTATCAACCCAATTCACAACAACCTTCAAAGTGATTTGAGGAATTTTACCAATGTGCATAAAGTCATTGATAAAACACAACTCAGTATATGCGTACTTCTCGCCAGCTTTTTGAATATCAGTAATAATAGTACGAAGTGAAGAACTTCCAAAATCAGAGTCATACAGTGGCTTCACTTTCTCAGGTGACAAATTGGCACCTCCTTTCTCTTTATCAGTGCACAACAGTGAACAAACTTGTTCCTTTGACCAGCTTTTGTATTCTGTTGGATCTAAAGTTTCTTTAGGCTTAAATAAGTCATTGTTATTCTTATCCGAAAACAAAGCAGAAGAATAATTTTTAATCGAAAACAAATTCTTTTTGAAAAGTTGTGTGTGAAAATTTTCCTTCCTTGTTGTTGCTTAATAATTGGAAGATTTAATATTACTAATACTACCTACCAGATGGAGAAAGAATTAAATTTTGATTGAATAGCTTTTTTGTTGGTGATTTCAAAGTTTTGCCAACAGCTTTAAAATTAAAACGAGAGATACGGCTGGACATTTTTTTGTATTTAAAACGGGGGAAAACATTAAAACTCGGGAACATTTATTTAGGGTCGCTAAACCTCATTTTTTGTTTGGTCGCATTACAAAATCAATATCACCTAGTTCACCACCAAATAACCTTTTTTTCAATTTATCTTTAAATAAATTATTTTCATAGCAATGATCAAATAATAAATACTTTATCATAGTATGCATTAAATTTTTTGAAAATTCCTTTACTTCCGCTTCCCACCCATACCAATAATTAAACAACACTTTTTTCTCTTTATGCAACACAATTGCATTATTTACAATATCATTGTTATCCATTGAAGTAGCTAAAACAATCCAGTCATTTGGTTTGGTTAAATCTTCAAGTGGTAAGCAAGTACAGAAACTTGAATCAAGATTAATTTTTGGTGGAATTTCGTCCAAATCGAAAACGTTTTGTGGTTTAACGTTTGAATAAAATTCTTTCAAATCATTTCCATATTCATTTAAAAATTGTTGTAAATGAAAACTGTTCGTTGATTGGGCTTGTTGTAATAAATTATTGTAATCTATTTGAAAAGAGTGAGCTAACCCACAATGAACACAACCACTATAATTATTTAAATATTGTAAACTTAACGTTAGTGGTTCGATTTGGTTAAACCCCCCAAAAAATATACATGTCAATTTATTTGTGTCAATTAATTCTTTAATGTGGTGAACTACTTGTTCGGAAAGTGAAAAGTAATTTGGTGGAATTAATAAAAGTTGACATTGTGATATTGTTTCACAATTTTCTTGATCGTCGCTGTTGTTACTAAGTATTTCAACACTATTTACAAAACTACAATGATTTCTAAAAAATAATTTAATATTGTTAAAAAAAGAATCATAGTGTTTCAAAATACACGCATTTACTTTAGACATTTTTTCTAATGGCAGAATTTTACAATGACAAGATAAATTCAAATATGATTGATGGAAGAAAAGGATGAATCACATAATAAATTGTAACAATATTAATGTCATTACTTTATAATTAAGAAATTGTAAATTATTTAGTCATTTTTAGCTCTATTTGTAATCCTTGTTTTATTTAATTTGATTTTATTATTCAATCTTTTAAATCTCCATAAAGTTAATTCCCTGTCTAATTTGACTTTTAATTTTCTCTATATTATCTAATTCAAAATTAAAAGCATTTCCATCTCTATCCATAAATCCAAACGAAGTTAAATTATTCATTTGTAATAAAAATTTACCACTAATTAAATTTGGGCATTTACCAGTATATAAACTATAAATACTTGTTAAATAACCTAAATAATCTTCTTTTACATTTGTTGCCTCATTCATTTGAAGTGTTATTAATTGATTTAAATGTTGAAAACATTCACCAGTAATATTTTTACAATTATCAATATTTAAAACAATTAGTTTTTTTAAATTTATTAAATGTTCATCCTTAATATTTGTTCTACTTGCATTTAAAAACTTTAAATTTACTAAATTTTTCAAACAATCGCCAACAATACTTTGTGATTTACTTAAATTTAAATATTTTAAACATGTTAATGATTGTAAATAATTATCATTTATATTGTTTGGAATGGTCAAAGTTAGTTGATTAATGTTTTTTAAATAATAAAAATCTTCAAGTGTAAAGGGTTCATTTATATTTCTTAATTCTAATTCTTTTAAATTAGTTAAATATTTAAAATATTGACTTTCCATTGTAAAAGTACCATTTAATTCTTTTAAGTTTTGTAAAAATTTAAAACATTTACCTGAAAAATATTTAAAACTCAAAATATTATTTCCTAAAATATACAATTTCTTTAAATTTTTTAAATTGTAAAAATCTTCATCTCTATAATAAAAATATGAAATGTTTAAAGTTTCTAAATTTTTTAAATTTTGTAAAAAATTTGTATTTATCTTTTCTGAAGTTGTATAATGAGGTGAAATATCTAAAAATGTTAAATTAACTAAATCACCTATACTTTCTTTAAATTTTGTAACGCTAGTCAATGTCATGTGTAAAATTTTTAATTGTTTTAAATTTTTTAAACTTGTTCCATCAATATTTAAACATAAAGAAATATCTAATTCAGTTAAATTAATTAAATTAGTTAAATATTCATCTCCTACGTTTGTATTTCTAATATGTAAGATTTTTAACTGTTTTAAATTTTTAAATAATTTTCCTGTAAATTGTGATGAATACCCATTTAAATATAACTCTGTTAAATTTGGTAATTGTAGTGAATATTCCTCTTGCAATGACCACAAAGAGTTAAAGGATAATTTTTTTAACTTATTTAAACTTGAAAAGTCAGAATAAAAGTAATCAGCTGAAATAATTAATTCTTCTAATTTTGTTAAATTATTTAAGTTCTTTGAATTATTTGCTGGTAATTTTTTAACGTTCAAAGTTTTTAAATTGGGAAATTTATCTAATAAATTAAAATCATTATTGTCACTATCAACAAGATTTAAATTTTCTAATTTCATCAAAAAAATTGGTAAATCATTTGATAATTTAATTTCATTTCTTTTTAGTAATTCATTTAACACAATAGTTTTTATTATGTTTTCTTCTAACAGCATTAAATTATGGAAATACTTATTAATTTGTGCAAAATGAATATAGTCTGAAATTTTGTCAATAAATTTAGTGATTTCAAAGGTGATGTCCAGTGTAAATTGTGTCATTGTTTGTTGGTTTTTCTAGATTGGCACTGAGCTAGCGATGTTTTATTTTTTTTTGCTGAAAATTGGCATTTACAATGAAATTAACATTCATTAACGAGTTTATTAGAATGGGGGAAGATCAGACCCAGCATTTTGGTCGTCGTCCATCCCCATATTTACATCATCTGCCATGAGATCTAAATCAGAATTATTATTAAGGCTGGTAGATAAATCTTGGGTGTAATTACTGAACTCTTTCTTTCTTTTAATGAACAGCTCTCTTATAGTGGCAGCATCGTTATAAATGTCTGAACCTTCTTGATTGTATTTCTGGGCGTTTGCCACAAGTAAGTTTATATCTCTTTCCATGTCATCAAATGTTTTATACATTCCGTTTCTAATCTTTTGTTCAATGGTATTTAAACAGATTGGCTGGCCTATGATGTCATAATAATCAGGAAAGGATTTTCTGTCAGGAAGTTCTAAGAATGGAAGTGCTACTGCTCTTCCATCATCACAAACTGTTCCAATATCTTTGAAAATGGTAAAAAGTTTCTTTTGAATATCACTTGACAATTGGTCAATTATTTGGTCATACGGTATTCCATCATGCGTATATCCTAACTCTTGGTTAGGAGTTTCTTCCTCTTGTTCCACCTCTTTCTTTTTGGATGTCTTCTTAGTTTTTTTCTTTTTAACTTCTTCCTCTTGTTCTTGTTTTTTACTTGTTGGTTTTCTTTTTCTCTTTTTGTTGTCCTCCTCTTCTTCTTCTTCCTCTTCTTCAGAGTCTGAATCTGAACCCTCTACAATAACTTCATCTTCATTATATTGAACTTGTTTTCTCTTTCTTCTTCCTCTGCCCAATGATTCTTCATCTTCTTCGTCTTCTTCCTTTATTTCTTGAACCCAATCAGGAAGTTCATCGTCTCCAAGCAAACGAGGTTTCTTTTGTTTAAAACCTCTGTTTTTCCAATATTCCTCCATTTCTACTTCTCTTTCTTTATCCATTTGTAAAAACAATTCATATTCGTCGTCTGTTCTGGCTAGAATATTATTTAGTTGGATATCATCTGGTGTTTCATGTTTTTTAAAAGCAGTTTCCTTCTTCAGTAAAGTTTCCAGTAATTCTTGTCTTTCTAAAATAGTGGACTTTTGGTTAAATTTACCTGCCTTAATAACTTTAGCTTCAGCATCTCTTTTTTCTTGTGCTCTTTCTCTAATCTTTTCTTCTACTTGAGTATTTGTACATAAAGTTAAGACTAAGACAGATTTTGTTTGACCAATTCTGTGAGCTCTAGCCATAGCTTGTAAATCTTGTTGAGGATTCCAATCACTATCAAATATAATGACTGTATCAGCTGTTTGAAGATTCAAACCCAAACCACCAGAACGTGTACTTAGTAAAAAGACAAAGTATGGAGAGTTAGAGGCATTAAAATCTTTAATCAAAGTACCTCTATCAGAGTGCTTAACATTACCGTCCAATCTCATGTACTTATAATCTCTATGTGTCAAAAATTCTTCCATAATATCTAACAATTGTGTCATTTGACTGAATAATAAAACTCTATGTCCACATCGTTTCAACTTTGGAAGTATTCTGTCTAATAATTCAAATTTGCCAGAAGACCTAATTAATAAATCATAGTATTCTTCATCTGAATATGGATTAGTGTCAAAGTCAAATAAAAATGGGTGGTTACACACTTTTCTTAATTGCATGACAACATTGTTGAATGACTTCTTTGCTTTACCATTAATCATTATAGAGTTCTTATCTTGTATTGAACGATATAATTGTTTTTGTAAAGACGACAATTCAACATATATAATCTTTTCTGATTTTTCTGGTAATTGTTCCTCAACCTCAGTCTTTTCTCTACGAAGTAAGAAAGGTCTAAGGACCTGGTGGAGTCTGTGAATAATTAAAAGGGTTTCTTCTTCCGTCATTTCTTGTGAAAGCTTTTCACCGGTTGCACTGAACGGAGAATTGAACCAATGTTCAAAGTTTACAGAACTGTCAAAAATCTTAGGTAATAAAAAGTGAAGTAATGCCCATAACTCTTTCAAGTCATTTTGTAATGGAGTACCAGTTAGGAGCAATCTATTTCTTGAATTATATTCCATTAAATTCTTAACTAATTTACAATCAGAATTTTTAATACGGTGACCTTCATCAATAATTATATAATTCCATTGGATTTTCTTCAAATGTTTCTTATCTCTGGAGATATATTCATATTGTGTAACACAAACTTCGAAATTTTTATCTTTGAAAGCACCATTTTGAATGGCTTTTCTACTTTGAGGTGAGCCAGCATACTTTATCAATCTTAAAGTTGGACACCACTTTTCAAATTCTAAAACCCAATTTTCCATGGTTGATAATGGTACAATAATTAAATGTGGTCCTTTGTTATTTTTGAATTCATATAAATAAGAAAGTAAGGAAATGGTTTGAATTGTTTTACCCAAACCCATTTCATCTGCCAAGATACCATTCAATCTATTGTTATACAAAGAAACTAACCATTGTAAACCTTGTAATTGATAAGCCTTTAAGTCGCCTCCTCTTAATATGGTTGGTTGTTTTTCAACTTTTTCTACAAGTTTGTGAGCAACTTTATAATATTTGTTTTGATTAAGTAGGTACTTTCTGAAGATTGATGATCTTTCACCTTCATCATCAGAATCATGTTCTTCTACTTCCTCTTCATCTGTTCCTCTTTCAGAGACAAGAGATGCTCCTAAACTTCTCAAACATTCATCAGTTTGTTTAATTAATTCTGTTAATCTTCCTTCTTTTGTTTGTTCCAATAATTTGAAATAAGCCTCTTCGTCATTTTCTTTTAAAGCCTTCAATCTAGCTTTTTCAGCTTTTTGTCTCTTTTCTTTCTCAGCTTTTGCTTTCTTTTCAAAGAATTGAACTAATTCTTTATTTACTTTCTCAATAGGTTTTTTAATATCGTTTTTAATATAATCTTTAATTTTTTTCTTCTTTTGTGTTATTTCATTGAGTAATACTTTTTTGTTTGTTTTTATAGTAGTTGCAGCTGGTTTCTTAGTAGTCTTTTTTTGAACAGCATTTGTTGTTTGTTGTTCATTTGCTACTGTTTGAGTTTTTTGAATATAACTTGGTTGTACTGGTGTTTGTGTTTGGGTTTTTACTTGTTTAATTATTTCCGCTCTTAATTCTTTTTGAGGTTTTAAAAGTTGGAATTGTTTAATTTCAATTACGGCTCTTAATTGTTCAATCGGATTTCCACTTTGTAATTTTGATTTTAAAGTTTCATATCTTCTTTTCATCTTGTGTTGAATTCTTCTTTCTCTTTCTTTATATAATGTTTGTAAATCTAATGATTGTTGTCTTTGTTCATTACCAGTAGATGCAGGTGGAATAATACCCATAGAAGAATAAGCAGTACTAAAACCTTGAGTAACTTTGTTATGAACATTGGAAGGATTTGTGTTATTATTAATATTAATTGGTGGTGGTGTTGCATTATTCATACTAACGGGAGTACCAGCAGATTGCATTTTGACTATTCCTCCTGAAGTTGGAGTAGGATGTACTGAAGGATGCATTGTAGGTTGTTGATTTTGTGTATTAGTAGTATTTGGAGGAGGAGTAGTTTGATGTCTAAGATTAGGAATGTAAGTAGTCTCATATTCTTTCAAGTTAGCTTCTACATTTTGTCCTGCAATAGCCTGAATTAAAGACTGAGGTAAATTTGGTTCTCTTCGTGTTATATGATGTTTAAAAGCGTAGATTTGAGCTTTAAGTCTTTCCTTTTGTTGTTGCGTGAAAAAGACGGAACCACCACTAAGTGTTTGTGGGTTTACCGAACTTAAAGGAGGATTGGTTTGGTTGAGTACTGTATTGTTATATAATTGTTGTTGTTGTAATTTAGCTCCGTTTTGTTTTTGTACCTGTTGTTTTAAGAATTGATGAAGAAGTTTATATTGCGGATCATTCAAATCCTTGCCTTCACTTTTCCATTTCTTTAACAAAGCAACATACTGTTGTATTTGTTGCGATGTGAGAGGTTTTGTCATATCCATTATTTATTTCGATCGAATAAAAATTTTCTAGAAAGAAATTGAAAAATTTGCGATCGAAGAAAAGGTGGTTATTAAAAAAACTTGCTGTAGATAATATATGGCTATCACAAAAATGAGGTTTGTGATTTTTTTTTAAAAAATTTGGCAGTCCCAACCGTCTTTATTAAAAGTGCGGGCGCCTTTGGAATTGAAAACGTGGTGTATTTTTTGGTTGAAGCCTTTTTTCTAGGCTATCGGAATCGAAGGCACGGTGAGAAGATGTTCAATATAAAAAATGTTGGGTGAAGAAGAAAAGAATAAAACTGAAAATAAAGTAGATAATGAGGATGACGAAAATCAAACAGATGGAGATCAAACAGAAGGACATACTACTGATGAAGAAGGAATGGATATAGAAGAAGAAGTACCCGAAATATTTGGAGAAAAGTTAGAAATTGATGTCAATAGTCCAATACTAGATATTGCTCACCATCCTCATGAAAGAATAGGTGAAGGTTATCCTTTGGGAGAACAATTAACTTTCTTAGATTTAACAAACTGTCGTTTAAGAAAAATTGAAAATTTAGATCACTTAAAAAACTTACAAACATTGATGTTGAGACAAAATTTAATTACCAAAGTTGAAAATTTAAAGAATTTAATTTCTTTAAAGCATTTAGATTTATATGGTAATCAAATTAAGAAAGTTGATGCAAGTGAACTAAATACATTACAACAATTAGAGTAAGTACTACGATTTATTTCTTGTATTTTTACAAGTAGTTTTAATAATAACTTAGACACTTAGATCTTTCTTTTAATAAAATTAGACATTTAGTGAAAGGTTTAAAGTTACCAAAATTAAGAGAATTATATTATGTAAATAATAAAATTAAAGAAATTGAAGTAGAAGGTACTAAAGTAGAAACAGAATTACCATGCTTAGAACTATTAGAATTAGGTTCCAATAGACTACGCGAAATTAAGAATTTAGAAAATTTAACTACATTAAAAGAGTTATGGTTAGGCAAAAATAAAATTACGGAAATCAAAGGACTTGAAACCTTAACTAATTTACAAAGATTATCAATCCAAAATAATAGAATTAGAAAGATTTGTAATTTACAAAATTTGTCCAACCTAACTGAACTATATTTAAGTGAGAATGGTATTGAACTAATTGAAGGATTAGATACCTTAGTTAATTTAAAATTATTAGATGTTGCCCAAAACTTTTTAAAAACTATTGACAATGTTGAACATTTAATTCATTTAGAAGAATTTTGGTGCAATGATAATCAAATTAGTAGTTTTCGTGAAATTGAAAAATTAATTAAATTACCTTCTTTAACAACAGTTTACTTCCGAATGAATCCAATATTTAGTGATACTCAATATAATCGAAAATTACTATTGATTTTACCAAACTTATCAACTGTAGATGGCTTTCCTGTTATAAGAAAATAAATAAGTCTTTTACTAGTGGTAATTTGAATTGTAATTTAATTTAAATCTGGTCTGACCTTTATGCTACAACAGTTCACAGTTTTCTTGCCTGTTCCTCAGGCAATCTTCTACTTTTTAAACAATTTAGCACTATTATTATGTAATAAATTTTCCATACTGGCGAATCGATCATTGGTGGCAAATATAAGTTTCCTTATAAAATTTACTTTAAACCTCAAACAAAAAAACAAGATAACTTAGAAAATGGGGAATGGGGCAATTAAGCGTGAAGCCAATAAGCCTAAAAAACAATATGTTGTTGGTCTTAACGACACTAAGGAAACTAGGAGCAATAGTAGAGAACATACACCCAAAACTTGTTCAATACCAAACATAACTGTAACACCTCCCTCATTCAAGAAAATAATCAAGAAGTACATACCATGAAATTAATCTTTAAAGTTCTAATCAAGAATTTTAATCACCAATACTGTTATTTTTCAATTAAATAAGAAATAACGTTATCTCTACTGGGGTTCGTACTCTAAATGGGTAAAGAAAGCGCAAAGTTATAAAAAAAATACGGTAGATCAGCTACAATTCGTAAGACCAATAGAGGAATCATTGGGGTAAATGGGCAACGGTGTCAGTAGTGGAACGAATGTAAATAGAATAACAGTTAAGGGAAGGGAAGAAGTGAATGGTAATAAGATTATTTATTATAGCAATGAAGAAAAGCTATACATAAGTAAGGAACCATCACAACGTAATTCAATATCAACAGATTATTTAGTAAATAGTAGTTTTTCCAGTGAATCTAATTCATCCTTCTACTCTATTTCCGTGTCTCCAGTTTCACTAAGGAGTTTGAAATAAAGAGTTATTGTTTTAAAATATTAGAAATAGTTTCTAAAACTTCTTTTTTAAATAAAACGTAATTGTGGGTTGAGTTGATCTTAAATACTTTTTTAGGTAAAATGTAGTTGGGACGACTTTCCATTTGTTCTTTCTCTGTTAAAACTAAATCATTAGGTCTCTCTAAGAAAGGGTTAAATACTATAGGATTACTTGTTACTATATCATATAAATGTAGTTTCTGTTGGAAATCAGAATTTTCATTCCACCAAAAATCTTCTTGATATTTGTCATTAAATAAAGTATCATTCATTAATTCTTCTACACAGGTTTCTTTACCTTTTTCATTATTTCTTACTACATAAGGTAATACTGGATATAAAAATTTTAATTTTCTAGCAAATTCACTTCTACCTCCTAAAAGTGGTGAGATTTGGATAAACTTAATTTCTGATTGGTTTTTAAGAATGTCACAAACTGGATTAATTCTATTTTCACTTTCTGGTTGTAGCTCGTTATCTTTTAAGGACATTTCTTGCAATACATTAATTAAAAATTTTCTGACAACTAAACTACCCATTGAATGCGATATGAAATGAAAGTTATCAATTACAACATCTGACATTTGTTGTAATCTCATTTTCTCTTGCTCATTTCTTTCTTGTAATATTTCATTTCTTTCCACCTTCTTTTTTACCAATTTATTTAAATTTTTGTCCATATAAATTAAAGTTTTACCCAAAGCTGATAACTCTTCCTTCCAAATAAATTTTAAATTATTTTTATTATCATACCTTTCCAATAAAAATTTCATTAATAAATTAGACGAATATTCTATTGATTGACTAGGTGAAGTATAAGAGAAATTAAACACTTTATAACCTTCCTTAATTAATTTATATTCAATTCTACCAAACTGTGAACTATACCCGAAGCAACCATGACAACAAATAATTCCAGTCTTTGCATTTTTCAACATTTTTTTTACTAAACCAAGAGTTGCTGTTCTAATTATTTCTATAATTATTTTAAATATAACATCACAGTATTTTGATTTGCTCAGTGCTATTGCAATTCAGGTTAAAAACTGATTGAGTATTAAGCAGATTCCATAAGTGCAATTTTTTAGTGTGACAACAAGAATTAGACGAAAATGCAAAAAACAAGACTTAAAAAATAGAATGGAGGATAATGAGGATGATTGTTGTTCGGAATCTCTATTTACATTGAAAAGTGAAGTAGATAATCATTTAATAAGTGAAGAAGAAGAAGAGGAAGAAGAACCATTATTTTCACCAATTCATGAAAATTCTTCGGAGGTGCAGATGAATGAATTAGATCAACATAATTCAATGAAAGGAACACTAATTGTTAAGGATAATAATAAAACAGAGATGATAGCTAATGGTAAGAATGAAATGGAAGAAGAAGATGAAGATCTATTAGATCCATTATTTTCTCCTAGGCTAACTGACAAAGAAGAAGATAAAGAGATAATGGAAGAAGTAGAGTCGAATGAGGAAGAACTATTTTCATTAAAGGAAAATAGTGAATATTCTAATGAAATGATTATTGCTAATGTTGTAAATAATGAAATGATGAACAATAATAATGGAGAAGAAGGAATTATAAATTCAATAGAAGAAGACTCTATTGATCCACTATTTTCTCCAATAAAAAACAATGAAATAAATTATTTTGAAGATGATGAAGATATTCTATTTAATGAAAAGAAAGAAAATAATGAATCCTTACAAGAAGAAGAGGAAGAAGACCCTTTATTTTCCAAAAGAAATGACTAACACTTCCTAAGGTTGTAGCTATTAATAATTTAAAATAAAATGTCAGAAAATATAACTGGTGATTACTTATCTCAAAAAGAAATGAATGACGATAACAATAATATTAATTTAATGGGAAATGAAGATGACAATAATAATTTTACAGATTCCTTTATGAAAGAACAATATGAAAAATTAATAAATGAATCACCATTTGATGTAGAACAATGGTCTGATGATTTTTATCAAAATAATTTAAGTTTTAAAACATTTACATTACCAATTACTATAGAAGAAGCTAAAGCAATTGTACATTGTTATCAATTTAAAGTTTTAAAACATAAAAATGTATTTACAGAACTAGATGAAATTAATCTAAATAATTTAAAAGAAAAAATTAAACAATTATTTAACAAAAGTGAAATTAAATATTTTATTAGATTGTCAACTAGAAGTCCAAAAGATGCATGGTTATTTCCAGAATCTAATTGTTATCAGAAATTAAAAGAATTAATTAAAAATGAATTTTTAAATTTATTTAAAACTGAAAATAAATTAGAAGATGTAAATTTAAATAAATTACAAACAATTTTAGAATTTGAAAAATATTTAAAAGATTTTAAAGATAATAATTTAGAATATTTAATTTTTGTAAGAAATGGTCAAAAATCATTAAGTGTTACAAATGAAAATGATGTGATTGATTTATTGACACATAGTGAAAGAGTTTTATGTGATTTATTACATGCACTTGATTTCCCTAAAATATTTAATATGAAAATAATAATTAGAGAATGGAATGAAAGTTTACAATATGAATATGAATTTAGAGGATTTATAAATAATTTTAATTTAATTGCCTTAACACAATATGATAATATTTTTTATTTAAAAGAATTAAATGAAAATCAATTTGAAATTGGTCAATCTATTTTAAATTATTACAATTTAAATATTAAAAATAAATTAATTAAATTATCAGAAATAAATAAAAATATAAAAAAGTGGAATGGACAAGTAATTATGGATTTTGGAATTTTAAAGAATAAAGAAATTATTGTAATTGAATGTAATCCTTTCAATACTGGAACTGGAGCTTCACTTTTTGAAAGAGATAGACATCAATTAATTGAAAGATATAATAATAATAATGGGTTTGAATTTAGAGTAGTGACAAGAGAGATTTTTAATGAAACAAGTGAAACTGCAATAGGTGCAATGGAATATTTATTTAATCAAATTAAAAAGGATATAATTAATGATTTAAAACAATTCCTTTATTTAATTTTCATAAATCGTTATCTTCTTTTTTTATTTCTAAACCATTTTTAGAAATATTAATTGTAATATTTACAAATGCATCTAGTTTTCCATCTATTTATTATTTATTTAAACAAAAATTATATATTGGTTCTATTTTAGGAATTTTAACATTTTTAGTTTCTTCAATTTATCATTTTTGTCAAATATTTACATTTTACAATTATAAATTTTATTTTAATTATTTATTAAGAAGTATATTTCCATTTACTTTATTAAATTTATTTTCTGAATATTTTTATTATGAATATTTTATATTTGGAATGAATGAAGGGAAATGGCATAAATTAGATAATATATTTATTATTTTATCAATACAAAATTTATTTATTTATTTATGTATAATTTCTGAAAATGATTTTATTAATGATTGTATTTTAAATAATGATTATTTAATTATTGCAGAAAAAGATAAAGTAATTATTGATAATAATAATTCAAATCATTACAATAAATTTATACAAATTTTAAAGAAATTTATATTCTTTTGTGATAACAATAACAATCATAATGATAATTATTACAAATCATTGTACATTAGAGAATATAAATTAGCTCAATCCTTACAATGGTCAAGTTGTTTCTTATCTATATTTTGTCAAGAAATATCTCCATGGGAAGAATTTTACACTTTTTTACCAATTCTATTCACAGGTAGTTATTGTGTCATTCGTAGATTCTTCTTTTTAGAGAAGGTGATAGCTCCTACTTATGATAAAAAGAATTTACTTTTTGGAGGAATACTTTTAATGATAGGATGGATTTGTTTTATTAAGGGATTAAATAATGAACAAGATATTTTAAAGATATGGCATGGAATGTGGCATCTATTTGTTGGAATAGCTTTTTATTGTTTAATGAGCTCTAAAAGAAAATTAAAAGGAATTTAATTTTTTAAATAATTTTTTAATATTTACAATCTTCAAAAGAGTCTATTCCATCTTTTGACATATCTTTTAATAATCCACTACTAACATTACTTTTTAAATTATTATTTTCTGATGCACCATAATAATCATGAATGCCAATAGAAAAATCTTCACTATCACTTTTAGATAATAATGAATCACTACTAATTCTTTTTGTTAACATTGGAGTATCATTCATTAAATTGTTACTATTACTACCAAATAAGGGACTTTTAATGGAATTATTACTCATTGGAGAAGTTATTGTATTATTATTATTTTCACGTACTTCTTCTTCCAATAATTCCTTTTTAATAGTTTCCATTAAATTGGTATATTTTCTTGTAATTATAGAAAATCTTTTTTGTAAAATTGTTAATGCTTCTAAACCCCATTGTAAATATTGTTTTACACGTTTAACATTATGATTAATAATTTGTGAAGAGTTATCATTAAATTCAAAACATAATCTTCTATTATCCAATAATTCATCACCTTCTGAATCTAAAATATCATCATTAGATTGATAAACATTCATAAAACTATTTAATACTTGAGTAGATCTTAATACTTCTAATTCTTGTAAATGTATTTCTAATGCACTAGCTAATGGAGGTAAAACAAATGAAAATGCATATTGAAAATATTCAGTTCTTGTAAATTCAATTATATTATAAGCTGATTGAACTGTAAATGATGAATTTAAAAAAGGATATGAATTCATTTTAAATATTTTATAATTTTCAATTAATTTAACTAATTCTATTTTTAGATTTTCTATAATAATTAATGAATTAATTAATACCATATTAGATAATAATTTAGGTAATGTTATTGTATTATTTGTTGATAAAGAATCTATATTATAAATACTTTGATAACAATAATTAATAAAATCTTTAGCTAATTTTAATCTTTCAAAACATTCTTCTAATGTTACATTTTGTTTTAACATTTGTAAACTAATTGTTAAATAGTCAACCCAAAAAGATGTTTCATTCTTTGTTCCTTTTAAAATATTTAAATATTTATATTCATTACTCTTTTTCATTGTATTAATTAAAAAACTTATAACATCTACTTCTAATTCTTTTTCACCAAATAATTTATATTTAAAATTATGTACTGTAAAATAATCTAATAAGAATTTAATATAAGTAGAATGTAATTCAAGTAAAATATTAAAATATTCTTCTTTTGAATCACATATTAGTAATTTAATTCTATTTGTTATTAAAATTAAAAGATTTACATTAACTGGAATATTTTTTAATCTTTTTAAATAATTTACAATTATTAATAAAAATTCTTTAGCTCTTTCAATATCTCCCTCTCCAGCCAAAAATAATGATGTGTATGCAAAAGATAAATGTAAATGAAATAATTCTTCATCAGAATATTCATTCATTAAATTACCAACTAGAGTATCTTGATTAGATTGTTGTTCATATATCTTTTTAAAATTTATATATTCTTTCTCAATTAAATTATATAATTTAGTATAAATCTTATTAGTTATTTCTTTATGTCCTAATTTTTGAAAATTAATACATAAAATAGAATAAATTAAACCTAAATCAATTAATGAAATTTCTTCATTAGGTTTATTATTCATTACAGATAAATCAAATTCATTCATCCATGTTAAAAATATTGATGTTGGTGTAGGTGTTAAAGTTGTAGGAGTTGGTGAATCAATCATAAAATTATTACTTGTATAATCAATATTACTTGATTTAATAAGTGGAATATCAACATGTAAAGTTTTTGGTTGTTTTACAAAGGTATTATTATGACTTAGAAAAGAAGAATTATTATTGCTAGTCATATTATTAAAATTACTTTGATAATTAATATCATTATTCATTTGTATATCTCCAGTAAATTTCATAAATGAATATTTATATATTACTAATAAAAAATCTTGTAAATTATTAATTTGAAACATTAAACAATGTCCTAAACAAAGTTGTTGACAAGCATGTAATTCTTCCAATGTTAGTGAACTATTAAATTCCTCTAATTGTTGTTCTTTTAAAATATTTTCCTTTAACTGAATTAAACTAATCATTTGTCTCTTTTGTTTTCTCTTAATATTTTCTTCAAAAACCTTCTTTTCTGTCAACTCAATTCTTTTATGTGATGGTTTATAAGTTGGAGAAATATGATTGTCTTCATCATTCATTGGAGTAATATCCATACCACCACCATTCGTTGAATGATGATAATACGTTTCTACTTCCTCTTCTTCGTCACTTTCTTCTTCTTTATGTTTTTCTGCATGATTTTTATTATGTTTTTGTTTTTCTTTCTTTTCATGAGATTTATTTGAAGAAGAAGAAGGTGAAGAAATACTTGACTTTAATGTTAATTCAGTTATTGATAAATCATCATCATCATTACTTTCCTTTAAGGTGACACGTCCATCAGAATGTATAGTTAAAATCTTCTTAATTGGAGGTTTAGATTTTCTATTTCTTTTTGATTCTGGAAAGATACATTGCTTACCTTTACGTAAACAATTACTACAGATAGGTAAGGCTTTATCACACTTTCTATGACCATGTCTACATTCTTTACATGCTATAGGAGCATAGGATTGTAAGATATAGAATTGTTTTTCGGAAGATGTTTGTTTGACAAGTTCTATTTGTTCTTCTAATCCTTCATATAGAAGTGAAAGTAAAGAGGCAAGATCTTTACGTCTCTTCTTTTTTTTATTGTTTGTTGAATTGTTTTGTTGGTCTTCTTCTTCTCCTGAAAGCATTTCCTCATCTTCATCTTCTTCTTCATTTTCACTAACAGTTTCATCTTCCATTTTGTCTTTTTTCTTTTGTTTTTCGTAGAGATAGGTTTTCATATTTTTTAAAATTTGATTTTATCGGTTTTAATCTTTTTTTTTCTGAAAATATTCAGGTATTCATAATAAATGAACTTTATGATAAAAAAGGAAATATTTGAAACTCAAAACGGTTGGTATAGGTTTTTGTTTATTATTATTTACAAAATTCATTTTGAATTCTTTGGTATGCATTGGTAATAGTGTTGAATGATACATGTTTGTTTTAAAAATTTAAAATCTCCACCAACTTGACATTCTTTTGAGAATACTATTTGATTCATCCAAATCTTGTTTAATATCTTCATTTAATTGTTTATTAATGGTTTTTAATTGTTCCGATTGTTGTTTTGTTGTTTTTAAAGTTTCAATCCCAGTTTCCTCAATTTCATTCAACAGAGCTTCACATGTATTCAATGTTTGATTAGTTTTATCATTAATTGCTTTCATTCGTTTCTCGTATTCCTCTTTATTAAAGGCTTGTTTTGAATTATACGTTTGTTCCAGTATCATGCTTGTTGTTTGTTTAGACATTTATTTGAGTAGTTTGTTCAATTAATTTAATCTATTATTATTAGTACAAGATGAAAAGGGAAGAACCTAACGGAACTGCAAACTAAACGTTGGCGATGTAACCTATAAAATTTGGAATTATTTCTATTCTATTTAAAAGACTTTACAAAAATCAACAAATTCTTGCACCTCTTAGAAGTTTTACTTTCAAAAAATGTCTGAAGAAAAGAAAAGGAAAATATCAAAGTTTTTTACAATTAACACTGGCGATGATAATTCAAAATCAATCTTAGAAAATGCTTGTGCAGTAGACAATAATAAAAAAAAGAAAAAATTAAACACTAATGGAATTGATGGATTAATGTTATTTGAGGATTTCTTAACAGAAAGTGAAGAAAAAGAATTGATTAAAGAAATTGAAAAACATAAATGGAATAGTGAGCTTTCTCGTAGAACACAACATTATGGTTATGTTTATGATTATTCGTCCAGAAATTTAAATGAAAAAACAAAAGGATTGGAAATTACAGAACTTTTTACAACAACTTTACAAAAAATAAAAGAAAGAGTTCAAGAAATTGAAAATATAGATTTTAATCAAGTTATTATTAATGAATATAAAGGAACTAACCAAGGTATTTCTAAACATGTAGATCATTGTACAGCATTTGGTGCCTATATTGTAATATTAAGTTTAAATGAAGATTGTGTAATGAAATTCCATAAATTAAAAAAGGTGGATGAAGATAAATTAAGAACAAATTCTAAAGTAAAAAGAGAGGCAACTGGTGAGATAATTGATGTGATTTTAAGAAAAAGATCACTAGCTATCCTTTCAAAAGATGCAAGATATCAATTCCAACATGAGATCCCAAAATCAAAAACATTTAAGGTGGATGTTGCAAAACTGATAGATATTCAGAAAGAAGACGCCAAAAAACATATTACCAAATACAGAAATATTGTAAGGGATGATGATTATAGAAGAATCTCTATAACCTTTAGATCCGTAGAATAATTACTTTAAGTCTTTACTTATTTCTTATTGTAAACTTATTCCAATAAATTGTTTTTTGCTGTTGATACAAAACTATGTTGCAAAAAATGAGAACAAGGGAAGTAAGGGAAACTTTTTGTGGGGAAGGAAAAGATAAAAGAGGAATGGTTAGAAACCTAGAAGAGGTTAGGAGACAATCTATAAAGAATAGAAAGATAAACGATCAAGAAAATGACTGGAAAGAGATTCTCTTAAAAGAAAATTGGTCAAATTACAGTTTTGATGAATTTTTCAATATAGTAAAACAAAATTTATTGAACCATAAAGATAACGTTAGAAAAATAGCTGTTCCGAAACAAAGAAAGACAATAGAAAGAAAGAAGGAAAATAATTTTCAAAAAACGAAGAGAAGACTTAAATTTGAACCAAAGGAATCGGAACCCTTAATATTGGAACACGAACCAATTAATGAAGAAACACTGTCCTCAACACTCTATCTTCCAGATGACGCTACATTTATGCTATTTGAAGAAACATATGGAGAAGAAATAACAAGAAAGTTAATTAATTACATACCTGCTATTGTAAATTTCCAACTATTCTGGAGAACTTTTCATAAGTACAATCATAGCGAGAAAATAACAGAAATAAGAAGGCAATTTAAGGAAACACAAATGGAGATAGAAAATGCATACTCGCAAGGTTTCGATGCTAAGCCTTTGGAAAAAACCCTGAAGTTCTTTTCTAACGAATTTTGTGAGTATATGAATGAACAGGTAAAATATGTTCCTCCAAAACCTAAGGCTACAAAGAAGCATAACTTTTTACACAGAAAAGAACCTCCACAGTTCCTAAAGAAAAAGAAAACACCAGAAAAATCCCCGTGTACTATAGAAAATGAAAATCATTTAAGTATTTCCCCAACAACTTTAGTCAACCAAGAAGAACAATCCACAACATTAAACAATGAAGAAGTAATTACTGATAATAACAATAATGAACAATATAGTGAAAAGTATGATGATTTTCAAGATGAAGTTATAATACATACCCCTAAACCTAACAATGATTTAAGGCGTTCTTTATCAAATAGAATATTTAAATTAGCAAAACTAGACACAGAGGTAATACCCCCAACAATGAATCCATTAGACGATGAAAATGTATCTAATCAAGAAGATAAAAGCCAAGAAATTGAAGCCGTTAATTCAGTAATTGAGGAAAGCTCTGGAATAACGCCTCAAAGCAGCAATAGCACACAAAATTTAACAACAGACCCACAATTTTCAGAAGAACACTACACTCCTAATGTTCATGCTCCTTCACCTCAAATAACTTCTCCTAGATCCACAACAAAAAACGTACCTACCTTAATCCTTCCAACAGTAACAGAGAGACAAACCAACTTGACACCTCCTCCACTTTCTCCTATTAGAAGAAGGGCACCACCTCCTCCACAAACGGAAATACCATTAATAAGGAAAGAAATTGATGAAATGTACGAAAGTGAAAGTGGTGATGACAGCCCAAAAGTTAGTGAAGATATTAAGAGAAAGGCAGAAGAACTTTATAATTCCCCTAGTAAACTGCAGCAAATTATTAAAGCTCAACAAATTCAATCTCCTGTGAAGGTCAATAGCCCTAAGCGAAGCATCTCAAAAGTCAGTACCCCACCTTCTGACAAAAAACCAAACCTCAATAGTTCTCAGCTATCCAACAGAAGTATTGCCGAGTTAAATGAGAGTATCAAAAGTTGGGCCTCTAGTAGTAGTAATAGTTTAAAACCACCTACAAGAAAACCTCCAGAACCCCAGTTGACATTGGAAGAATTGTTGGAAATTGACAGAAAAGGTAAGCTTAATTAATAATTTTTTAATTACAAAAATATTATTCACTTTAAAAGCATTCAGAGAAATTGAATTAAGAGCCTTTCCTTCAAGAGACAAAACGATAGTTGCACATTTCAGCAAAGATTTTGTTTGGCAAATGTTACAATGACCTTAATAGCAATGAAACATAGGTACTTTTAAATTGGTATTTAATTGAAAAATATTTTTAAAAAAAATTAATCGATTTATAACGTAGGGTGCGTATCATCATTTTCAACATAATTATCGGCAAATAAATAATGGAATCGACTTTATCATCTTCACCTTCCAAGAGGAAAGGATTATTTCTTTCACAAGCACAAAATTTAAAGATTGTTGGTAGGTGTTTTAAATAATTAATTTAAAAAATAAAAATTTAAAGTTCCCGAAAGATCATTTAAGAAAATTGATCCACAACCATTATCATTATTAATGCAACAACCAAATGTTTTAATAGTGGATGTAAGAGATGATGATTATATTGGAGGACATATTAAAGGATCTATTCATTATCCATTTAGTTCATTTGAAGAGTCTGTTCAAAAAATTAACCAATATTTAAAAGATAATGACAAGGACACTATTGTATTTTATTGTATGTATTCAGAACAACGTGCTCCTCAATGTGTTAGTACTTTTTGTGATAGCTTAGATCAACAAAGATTGGAAGAATTAAAAATTTATGTACTTTCCGGTGGATTGAATGCTTTTTTAAAGAAATATCCAAATAGTGAGCTTTTAGAAGATTATAATCGTGATTACTTTATTGAAAATGTAGATGGAATGTTATTACATAAAACAGATGCAAAGTTTTTAGAAAATACATTAGGTGTAAATAGTATGAATCAACAATAATAAAATTGTATTTTATTACATCCAGATACCTCCATATGCAAAATAATCAATCATACAACTATTATATGAAATTAAATCTTCTAATGTTTCATTAACTTGTCTATTTGCATTCATTATATTTATCATTAAATCTTTTAATTCTTGTACTTCCTTTTCAGAATAAATATCATTATCACTAGTTGACATAATATTAGCTAATACTTCTGAATGTACTTGTAAAAACAAATGTAAACTTGCTTGAACTAAATCATAATCAATTACTTTATCATTCAAGAAATAATAAAACATTTTTAAAATTAATAAATATTCATTATAACCATGTATTGTTCTTATTGAAATATCAATCTCTTTAATACTTGAATTCTTTAACCAATTCATTGCACTTTCATATCCTTCTTTTTGTATTTTAAATAATAATGGATTAACAGTTGACAATGTATTTTCATTATTATTCCATTTCATTATTCTTGATTGTTGTAATTCAGGTTTTAAAGATTTATCAAAATCAATATCTTTAGATGATGCTTTAGAAGGTAAAAAGAATGGTGCAATATTTGAAGTATCTAATTCTTGTTGTTTTTGTTGTGAAATCTTATTACGTTGACGTAATTCATCTAAATGTGTAATTGATTGCCATTTCCATTTAGGTAATCCACTTAATTTAATAAAGTTAGATGGTTCTTGTTGTTCTGATTGTTGTTGAGATACATTCTTTTCTCCCTTAATAGATTCTTTCATCTTCTTTCCATCCACCATTTCTTCTTCATTATCACTACTATCAGAGTGTTCTTCATTATCACTCATTAATTGTTTTACTCTCTTCTTTCTATTTAATTCATCTTCTTTACGTTGTTTTAAAACATTTTCTAAAGATTTATTAATTATAGATCTATTTGTAATTAATAATTCTTCACCTGAAAATGGTAATAAATTGAAAATGACAGGTGAATTTATACATTGTAATAAAACTTTTGAAAAGATAATTTTGTTTGCCCAAATACCAATACCAACACTACCAATATGTGAAGTAATTAAATATAAACCTTCTGGATGGAAATCCATACTTGTTACAGGATTAGGTACAATAAACCAATCAACTAATTTAGTACTTAATAAATCAAATGTTTTTACAGAACCATCTGATTGACTTACTAAAAAGTAATGACTATCATTTGTGAAACACATATCTAAAATAGGAGAAGTACCTAAATTAAAATAACGTATAATTTTTAAAGTATTTAAATCAATAATATAAATATTAAAATTCTCTAAACATATTGCAATTAAATTAGTTGCTGAATTTTTAGTTTTAATCATTTTAATAATTGGCATTTTCATTTCAAATGATGCAAGTAATGATTCTTTAATTTTATCATCATCATTAATTGTATTAGTCTTCCATACTTTAATAATACCATCTGTTCCAGCACTAATTAATTTATTATTAGTATTATCAACTAGTATGGAATGAATACTTCCATCATGTGCAACAGGTTCTAATATTTTATTAATTGTTTTCTTTTTAATAGTTTTACCTGAAAATGTATTTTCATAATGTATTTCAACATTTGCTTTTCTAATTTCTTCTTTTGTATTTGTTGTATAATTAAAATGTAATTTAAGTGATTGTGTTGAAAATTTTTGTAAATAACCTTTTGTTGTACCAATAAATATAAAATTACCACATGTAGAGAAACATGTACAATTAGGTTGACCAAATTTTAATTCTTTAATATAAATATTTTCCTTTTCAGCTCTTAAATATTTAACATTCCAACATGTTACTGTATTTATATTATTATGACAACATATTAAATTAGAATAATCATCTTGTCTAATATAATTAACATCCATATCTTTAATAGGTGGCATTGTAACAGATTGTTTCTTCCATAATCTATTATTCTTATTTGTATTAAGAGAATGGAATTGTTTTGGATCATGAATATTAATTACATTAATCTTACCATCTAATCCACCAGTTACAATAAAATTACCAATTGGATCATAAAATTTAATAAATTTTGGTGGTTTAGCATGTCCACTTCTAAATGTAATTAAACGTACTTTATCATTTCTATCAAATATATGTAATGATAATATATTATCATCTGATCCACAACATATTACTGGTTCACCTGGAAGAAATTCACAACATGTTATTTTAGATTTATGTCTATATCTATTTTCATCATTATCATTTAATGCTGAATTACTATCTGATATCTTTGTAACTAATTCTGCATTTAATAAATCCCATATAAAAATATCTCCATTATGATTACCACTTGATAATAAATCTTCACTATTTGATTTTAAATGAGATTCCATTACATCTGACATTTCATTATTATTAACAATAGATGATGTAGTTCTAAATGATAAAGTAGTAACACTACCAATTTGTTTAAAATCTAATAAAATAACATTATATTTTAAATTTAACATTAATATTCTACCATCTGATAATCCTACACCAACTACATCTATTGCAGGTGCATTTCTAACACATGTAACACTTACACTATTCTTTTTACCTTCTTCTTTTAAATTATTTTCTAAAATAGTTTGTAATAAATTTAAAGTTTTATCATTATCATTTTCTTGTTCATTATTTTCTAAATGTTTTGTAAATCTAAATATTTCTTTACCAACTCTAAAATTAAATAATAATAAATGTCCTTCTTTAGTACCAATTAAAATTTTATCTAAATAAGTTGGTAAATGAGTTGCACATGTTAAATTAGAATCATTTGGCAAATAAATATTATCAATAAATGAATAATGACTGTAAATATCATCTACTTCTTCTTCAATAGAAGGTAATGTATCATAGATTGTAATTACTTTTTCATAACAACTTAAAAGATATTGTCCAATTTTTAAGAATTGAATAAATTTACCAGTTGTTTCTTGTTTTAATGTTGGTTCTAAAATTGTAATTAATTCTCTAGATAATCCATGAAAGATGTAAATATAATTATTTTCACATTGAATATATAAAATATCATCTTTACTTGAAATACGTTCAACATATAAACCAGCTATACTAGACGGTAGTTGAGGACCTACTGTAACATGAACTAATGATTTTAACTATTTGATTGTTATAGAAAATTTTTAATAATTTACTTACATTATAGACATGATATGTATTTCCGATTGATGTATAAACATATCCTTCTTCTATTAATTGTCCATAACTAAAAACAGGGGAAATATAATTCGTAACTAGACCAATAGTTTTATAAGGTTCAAAAAGTTGAGAGCTCTTAGGTTGATATTGCTCTTGCATTTTTTTTTCAAATTTTTTGATGAATTTAAATTCTATGTTTTTTATTCCGAATATTTTTTTATTGAATTCATTTCACAACAGTTTTAATTTTAACAATGAAGGTATTGTTTTAATAAACGGACTAACTTTAATTGATGACCAATTTTCTTTATTCCTATATATTCTTTAAGGAATTGTTTCAAATCATCATTGTTGCAATGTTGTTTTAATTGACTGAGGTGAATAATTTTCTTTTTTACAAATAATTTAGTATACTCTTCTAATTCATTCATACTTAAGAAATCCTGTACTGTAATATCGTTTTGGTTTTGTTGCTTATTTGAAAAGTCAATAAGTTTGGTTAGAATGTAATGGCTACACTCTTCACATTCCAGAAACATTACAAAACTTTCTTGTTTCATTTGGACTAACACTTCTTTAACCAACGAAACAATCCATTCTTTAAATTCGTATTCAGTGCCTAAACTTAAATACCTTTTATAAATAAAGGAGCTTACATTAAGAGCATGTACACTATTGATATGTACAAATGTATCAAACAAGTCATGAGCAATAAGTCCACAGCTAAAAGAGGAGCTACTTTTATTATTTGATTGATAATAGAGTACTCTTTCAATAAATAATAATTGTTCTTCTTTCTTTAATACATGTAAATAATTTCTGAATACTTCTTTTGCTTCTTTATCAAACAAATATCTTTCAAGTTGCTTATATGATTTTATCAAATCAACAACTGTCACACCTTCTACAGGAAACGAGAAATCTAGGTCTAATAGTATCATTTCAAACATTTTGTTTTAGAGTTTCTCCTTCCCAAAACTTCATTCAGTACTTTAAATGACTCGACAATCTAAATTGCAAAAAGAAAATTACTACAACCCCAGAGCCCAAATAGATCAAGTTCTGAATTTCCTTAGTAGTTTTGTAATAACTATACAAGCATTGACAGGCAAAAGAGGATCAGTATGAATATATCACGTTAATATCACAGATTCTTCAAAGTGAGCTGAGTTGTGTAATTTGTCTCATCAGTACTTGGGAATTGCACTTAGTTTAGCAGGTGAAGCTTCTTTTACTCAAAAAATGGACAAGTATTATGGTTTCTTAAAAAATCCTGCGATTAAATTGAAGGAAACTTCTTGGATTAGCATAGATTCTGGTCTGACTAGAATACCTAATAATTGTTTTTATGGATATGATTTGGGGTAATTGTTGTTGTTGCAACACACATATTCACAAGATATACTGGTTGTAGCATCGGAATGCAATTTCAACAAGCTTTCAATAATTATTTTTTTAAATTAAAAAAAAATGAAAAAAACAACCTTTGTTAGAAAAGGTGCTTCTGTTGCAAAAGCATTACCAGCTGGAACTAAACCGAGTGTGCATAATGGACAATTATTAGTTTCTTCTGGATTACATGATTTAGATGTAATTATTGGAGGTGGATTTCCATTAGGAAGTTTAATACTTATTGAAGAAGATAAATATTCAGAATATTGTCAACATTTAATTAGATATTTTCTTTCCGAAGGAATTAGTAACAAACACACTTGTTTTTCAAATACATTTACTCCAAACTCTAATTATTTATTTAATTATTCAAAATATTTACAAGAAAATAAAGAAAAGAGAATAAAAGAAGAAGAGGAAGAAGAAAAAAAAGAAGAAGAACAAAAACAAAAAGAAACATCAAGTAATGAATTAACTAAAAAACCAACAAATAGTATTATGGATAGATTAAATCGTAAAACTCAACAACAACAACAAAAGAAAGAAGAAGATGTATCATCAGAGTTAAAAATAGCATGGAGATATAAAGAATATGTTGAACAACAAGTAAAATTAAAACAACAACGTCAAGCTCAATCAACTGTTGGATTAGAAAGTAGTTCTCAAAAATCAAGTAGTGGAAATGTTGTTGGTACAGTTATGTGTCATGAGCATGATTTAAGCAAACCAATACAAGAAGAATTATTAAAAGAGCATTCAGATTCTATTTTTAATTTTAAACATATAAATTATGATGATTTATTAAAAGAAATAATTAAGGTAATAAATTCATGTAGAAATTATTATAATACTAAAAGTACTGGTGATATTTTAAGTAAATCAGTCATTAGAATTGGATTACAATCAATTGGATCTATATTTTATAAAGATAATGAAAATAAGACTGAATTATTTAAATTTTTAATTCAATTAAAAACCTTATTACGTTCAAGTTTAAGTGTTTGTGTTTGTACAATACCTAAAAATACAATACCTAAAGGTATGATACATCAAATAGAACAATTATCAGATATTTCATTATCTATGGATAGTTTTACAGGTGAAAATTTAAATGTTAGCGAATGGGAATTTAATGAATATTCTGGTTTATTTCATATAAAGAAATTATTAAAGATGAATTCTTTAACTTATAATTTTATTCCTGACACATTAAATTATGCATTTAAATTAAAGAAAAGGAAATTATATATTGAAAGATTACATTTACCTCCAGAAGAAACTAGAGAGGCATCTAATCCTGAAAGACCTAAATTTAAAGCATCAAATGACGTTGAAAAACATAAGATTAAAGTAGAAAGAGTTTTAAAAACAAATAGTCAATTACTTAATGATACTTCCAGCAATTCAGAAGATTCTGGAGTTTTGGGGTGTGCCAGTGCCGGAGGAAAGTCATCTTCCTTAGATTTTTAATAAACAAGCCCATTTCCGTAAAGTTATGGCCTTATTTTTAAATAGTTAAAAAAATGTTTAAACACAGGGGAGTTCTTGTTTTTCTTTTTGTTATTTTGTTTTACTTTTACTCCGAAGGCATATCGGGAAAGAAGGAGAGCAGAATAAATAATAACAGTACTAATAACCAAAAACCTTTCTTTTTATTTATGACAGATATTCATTATGATCCATTTTATGACCCAACAGTTCCTGCCTCTGATTTTTGCCGAGTCCAAAAATTAAAGAAAAACAAAGCACTATTGGAAAGTATTAATGGACAACAAATTGAAAAAGAATTTGAATTAAATAGAAGAGGTGCATATAGACATGTATTAAGAAGTTTTGATACCGAACCAAGTAATTCTGTGGCAATGTATGGTAGATACGGTTGTGACGCTCCTTTCACACTTGTGAATTCCACATTTAATCAATTAAAACAACTTACTTTAAATAATCAACCAGATTTTGTAATAATGGCAGGCGATTACAATGCACACCATTTACCAAATGCTTCTTATTCAATTAATAATATAAAATTTGTTTCAAGACTATTTAAAAATACATTCCCTAACACAATGGTATTACCGTGCATAGGAAATAATGATCTTTACCCTGATTATTATATTCCATTTATTGAAGATCCAGAAAATGGAAGATATACTCAAAACTGGTTCCAAAGTTTATATGAAGAAGCAAATTGGAAAGAATGGTTAACTGAACCTTACCAAAGAGAATCATTCCTTAAAGGAGGTTATTATAAATATGAAATGAAGAAATATAATAATCCATTACATATTTTAGTTTTAAATTCAATGTTCTATTCTGCAAGGCAATGGCCTAAGATTAATAATTCTAAAGTACCTGATGACCCATCTGAGCAATTTAAATGGTTAGAAAATGAATTAAGAATTGCAAGGGATAATGGAATTACTTGTTATATTGTCACTCACATTCCAGCAACTCAAAATTCATATGATAACAAGTTGTTATGGTCACCACAATATCAAACAAGATTTTTAAGTATTGTTGAAAATTATCAACGTACTGTTGCAGCAGTATTCTTTGGACATTTACATAAGGATGAGTTTAGATTATTTAAGGGAATTTTGTCAATTGAAACAACTGTTGGATTTATTGGCACCTCTGTTTCTCCAGTTTTCCAAAATAATGCTGGATTTAGATTTATTAACTATGACCCAAATAATAATTATTTCATTAAGGATTATGATCAATGGACATTTGATTTGTATACAAGTAATTATTTGAAAAGGGAATTATGGAGCAATTCTTATACATTTTCTAAAATTTATCAACTTAACCAGGTAAATGGTAAAAGTGTTTTAGATTTAACAAGACAATTTGAAACAAACCCACATTTAATGACAACCTATTTCCACAACATGGATGGTTTATTTGTTGCTGATAGATTTAAGTATATTTGTGAGATTAATAATCCAGATGAGGCAAGTTATACCAGTTGTTTACAAAGAGGTTCTAATAGTGGAGCTAATTAACGTATTTTATACCAACCAGTAATGTTAATTTTGTAGTTTGTTGCTGTTTAAATG
>CADWAF010003384.1:0-16550 GCA_902984215.1 Willaertia magna | reverse complement strand
TTTGAAAAAAATTAATTTTTTATTAATTAATCAGGACTGATTTTTATAATTAAAATCAATTATTTCAGTTAGAACTGATTAATTGATAAAAAATTGATTATTTGATAAAAATTGATTAATTTCTAATAATTAGTTTATTTAATTATAATTAATTATTTACAATTTAATAATTTTTAAATAAACTGATTACTAAATAATCATAATCAACCCTCCAAGCAAACAATTTTAATAGCTACTTTCATAGGCCTTTATAAAATCCTAATAATTTTCCATTAGGATAGGTATCCAGTGTGAAATCTAGTTTTCTCTAGAAGTGGAATAATTGACTCGAAAAATAAAATATTTTAAAAAAAAAAATAATTTAAATGCAGGCCCTAGAACGAAATCTTTCCGATTTACATTCCGTACTAACCGATGAGAAGGCTGTCGCATTATTAAATCCAATATCAATTATTAATGATATGAATGATTTTTGTAGTAGAATTACTTCCGATGATATAGGATTGGTTTCAAGCGTAATATTTCATGAACAAAAAGGAATATTTAACTATTTAGATAAATCTTTGACTTTATTTCCAACTTTGACAGAAAATAAAACAATTTCACTAAGTAGAAAAGCAATTTTTGAATTTTTATTGAATTATATAAAAATTGCTAATAAAAAAATTTTGGAATATACTTTTTTAATTAAGAAATGGTGTGTTTTAATTTTTAGAAGAGAAAGTTCAAATCAAGTGAAATTAAGTACAATTCCACCGTTAATTAAATTATTGGAAATTTTAATGGAAAATGATTATTATAAATTTTTAAATACTTCTTCATCGTCTAATACAACGACAACAACAACGTTGACTACAAATGCTACTGGGAATAACGTTACTGGAATGAATAATAATGATAATTTAAACATGTCAGTAATCAATAATAATAATGTAATGGAACAAGAAAGTAGTGACAATAATAAGTCTTTAAATATAAAAGAAATGTTTTTAATTTATTTTCGAGAATTTCAACGTTTAGGTGCAACCGGTAATCAAACATTAAAAGGTAAAATTTTACATTTATTAGGAGTTTTAAGTGAGTATTTCCCAGGTGAAACTTTAATTCATCAACAAAATTTATTAAATTTAATGATGAATACTTTATTAAATCAATCAAAAAAATCAAAACCTGAACCACAATTGATTGCTTCAACGTTTAGAGGACTAACTCACTTTTTAACACAGTTTGGTGGTTCAGTAGAGGAAGGATCTTCTTATATTAAACCATTGTATGGATTGTTAACAACTTCTTTAGAATTATTAAATGAAACTAGATATGATGTACCAAAAGCTGCTTTATTATTATTATCTAAACATGCAGAACAATTTAAAGAATATTTAACAGTTGATTCTGAAAAGATGTTTGATAGGCTGGTTAAGTTATGTTCTCATAGAAATGATAAAGTTAGAAAACATGCATTTCCTGCTTTAGAGTCTTTTCTCTCACAAGTTAGTTTTGAACTTGTCAGGGAGGGAGGAAGAAGATTGGAATCTAATATAAAGACATTTAAGAATTTAATGACAAAATTTAAGGGAATATTGTCAATGAATTTTACTGGATTGGATATTTCTAATACAGGTACCGCTAATAGCAGTTCTGGAGGAAATACAACAGGTCCCGTTATTAATCCAAATTTAAACAAATATTATTTAAGTATAGCTATAAGAAGTTTTGGACAGTTTGCTGTACCAATGGCTAGGTTCTTAAGTCAACAAGATACAAAGATAGTTTTAAAACAATTACTAAAGTTAAGTGATCAATTATTAACTAGAAGTCAAGAACAATTAGAAGAATCCGTATCGCATATACCTTCCTTTTTATCAGCCTTTGCAAACATTATTTTAGAGCTTGAAAGTGTTGACAGTTGGGTAATGGATTATTTAGAAAAAATTACTGGAATATTATTTTTAGTTTATCCAAAACAATATTTATTTCCTAAATATAAATATGCAAATTATTGTGCATTAGTTAAATTATTAGTTGCGTTATATTTAAAACGTGATGCACTAAATGTATTTTTAGATAGAATAGTTTTTCAAGGAATAACTTTAACAATTTCTTCTTCACAATCTTTAGTTTCTTATCAAGATAATAGTGAAAATAATAATAGTTTAGAAAAAACAAATTTATATGAAGAATATTTAGATTTATGGTATAATTTATTGAACCCTAAGAATATAAAGTTAGCTAATTGGAACTATCCATGGACTGAGTTGTCTTTATCAGAAGAGATACAAGAACATTTACATTCTATATTGTATGATAAGATTGTTGAAGTTTCAATGCAAATGATTAGTAAATTTGATTTGAGGTGTTCTGTCACGAATTTAACTGCTTCAACAACTAATATGACAGAGGTTATTTCTTCAACTGCCACAGATGCCTTAATACCTACAAATACCAAAGATTTTGAATTGTTTTTAAATTTAATTGAATTTTTAAAAAGATTTTTAAAGGATTGTAAACCAAAACATTTTTTAAGATGGAACTTTGTTTTTTCTAAATTACTAATTGAAAAGTCAAAGCATTATTCGTATGTTAGTGGTTTTTATAAATTATTATCTGTTGCTATGAAGATTAGTGAAAAGTATGATTATTTTGAAGGAATAAATGAACATACAATTGTAGTGACGGCCACAAATATTAAAGAAGAAGAAATTTCTCAACAATCTGCTGGTACAATGGAGATTGATGATAATACAATTGAAGTAAATGATGAAAAAGTTTTGATGGACAAATTATTTACTGTCGATTTTGGTACTAGAGTGAATTGTTTTAATCTGTTAATGAGATTTGTAAAAGAAAATGTTATACAACGATTACATGAATTTAAGGGAGAATTATTAACATCGTGTATTAAGTTTGTTCTGTCCATGCCAAAAACATTTATAGATTTAAAGTATTGGGTCAATCCACTTAAATTATCTTTCGAATTAGGGCTATCTTATTTGCCTTTAGCTAATGTTGGATTACAGGCCTTAGAGCATTGGTTAAAGGTTATGCCAAGAAATGAATTAATTGAGAAATGCTTGTCAGAAGTATTACCTTTGTTAAACCCATATTTAATGGTGAATTTTTCTACATTTGATATTGATGAAGAAAATAGTGAAACTTTAGATGTAAAGAAATTGTTAAAATCTCAAACTAAAACAAGTATAAGAAAAACAGAAGAAAAGAAATATAAATCTAAAATATTTACTGAAGGTGATAAAACGCCACTTAAAAAGGTACAAATTTCTATTATTCGTTTATTAGGAAAAATTGGTGGTGATAATAATTTATTATTAAAAGGAAAAGTTGCGTCAACTGATAGTGAGAATATTATTGCGTGGGATACTGAAAAACGTTTAAAGTTTTCAATGCCTTTCCGTGATATAAAACCTGAATTATTCTTTGATTCTATTCTGCCAAGAGTTGCAGAGTTAGCTGAAAAGTCAAGTGACAGACAAACAAAGATTGCAGCTTGTGAATTTTTACATTCTATTGTATTGTATATGGTTGGTAAGAATGCATATAGTCCACAGGCAAGACAAAGAGCTCAAGAGATACAGAATAATCCTCAAACAGAAGAATCAAGTGAACCAACACCATACTATAAAATTTATCAAAAGATATTTCCTGTATTATTAAGGTTATCAGTTGACACTGAGCAAGTTACAAAACAATTATTTGAACCATTCATTTATCAATTAACTCATTGGTTAACACAAAATATGCAATTTGAAAACAAAGAAACTATGGCGTTATTGGATGCAATCATTGATTCAATGTCTCATTCTGGAGATGGTGCTTTACGTGATCAATGTGCCTCCTTATTAGATGAGTTCTTGAAATGGTCAATTAAACACGATAAAGACGGTAAATTTGTAAATGTAAAATCGTTATTCCAAAGACTATACAGCAATATTCATCATCCAAATTTATTTAAAAGATTAGGGGCAGTTATAGCTTTTAATAGTATGTATAGATCCTTCAGAGAGGTTGATTCCTTAGTTCAAAGACATGTATTGGATTGGTTACATAATGTAATAATAAGTTTAAAAATTATTGATACCTTAGATGAAAAATCGAATCAAACTCAATCCCTAGGTTTAATTGAAAAATCTATTGCTCTATTAGGTCACATTGAAAAGATTATAGTTCACAAATATCAATTATTATTAGAGCCATTAGATCGCAGATTACATGAAACATTAGCTGATGCAGTTGAGTGGGTATTTAACCAATGTGGAAATACAGAGAAAATATGTAGAGAACAGTGTATGAGATTATTCCCTGTGTTAGCTGTTTTGTTACCTGGATTTGAGGGTGAAGATGGTCCTAGAAGATGGATTCATGCACAATTTAAAAAGGATGAATCTAAGGTATTGGCTGTAGTTGACATTCAACTTTCATTACTTCCAACAAGTCAACAACTAGTCAAAGACGAAAAGAAGAAAAACATTAAATCTAAATTCACATCAACAGCTGTAAATATTTCACTTTATGACAGAGTAATGTTGTGGTTATCAAAATTAGAAGCCTCGTTTGATTGTTTATATTGGCTATTTAACAATAAGTTTTTATATCCACATCAATTATTCCAATTAGAAGAAGAAGAAGGAAATAAAAGAAAACCAAATGCTGGTGATAGATTAGAAAAACACAAAAAGAGGAAAACAACAAGCGAAGATGATATGGAAGATAATGATGACAGCGTGAAAGAAAGTGATGAAGAACATGTTGCCTCAAAGAATAATTCAATCATGAAACATATTCAATTCTTTATTGAAAAGTATGCCCTTAGAAAGCCTTCAGAATCTTTCCTTTTAAATACATCCGAGGAAGAAAGATATACTGCTAAAAAGTGTTCTACAATATTTAAATTATTTAATTTCATTGGCATCTTAATGGAGAAGTTTCCAAATACATTACTCAATCAAAAAGGTATTAATATTGTGAAGAATGAAAAGTTTTTGGATTTACTTTTTACTTCCATGTTAAGACCAGGTAAATTAGGGTTCAATACAAATCAAGAAGATGTACAAACAATTTTACCAAGATATACTAGAAGAATATGTGATTCCTTATTACATTATTCTGAGCAATTAAAACAACAACAACAATTAGGTGTTTCAACAAGTATAGTTGGAAGTGATGAAATATTGGAATGTTGTAAGAAAGTTATGATTGAGTTGGTAAATCAAAATATTAAACAACACATTACAAATTTACAACTTAAAAAGTTAAAACTAAATATGGATGATTATACCTTTTTCTTTAGAGGATTAAGATTATTAAATCGTTTACATTTAATAGATGACGCTACACTCTTCCCAAGTTATTCTGACAAACAAGATTTTGGAACAAAAATTGCTGTACAACTTTTCCAAGAACATTTTGATCCTTTAATGAGTCCAGTACAATTAATTATATGTAAAGAATTATTACAAGTTTGTTTCGATTTTGGTTTATCTGTTGAAGAATTAATTGATTTCTTAATTACCTCAACACCAACAACTTCTTCAGAATATATTTTAACAAAGAAACTTTCAGAAATTGGTTCTAGCTATCAAATAATGAACGACGATGATGAAAATAACAAAAAGACACCTAATAATAATAATACTTCAAAAGATATTTCACGTGTCAAACCTTCACCAAAGGGTTCATCGTTTTATAAATTATTCCAAACAGAAATTGACACGTTTATATCTGATCATATGGAAAGTTTTGCTAAACCTTTACTTTCTAAAGCTGCAGATAATCCTATGCTATTTTCTGTATTGTTAAGTGTTGGAACAAAAATCTTGAGAAATAACAAAAAGAAAGTTTTCTTTATTAATAATGTAATGGAAAATATAGAGCCTATATTTTATCAAATTGTTGAAAAGAAGGATGATGATTATAAATTTAGAACAATGTCTTTAGTGGAAAAGTTACTTCAAATAGATGCCTCAACTGTTCTTAGTCATTTATCAAGAAAGTATATTTTTGATTTTATATTGAACTGTTTAACAATAAGAAGAGATGAATCAAATAATAATAGACAATCTTCTTCTTTATTTGATTTGAAATTAAGGGCTATTAGAGTATTACCAAATGTATTTAAATATGTCACTGAGGAGAATGAATTGGGTAGATTTTTAAAACAAATTAAATCTGTTGTCATTGATGAATTTCCACTTGTTTATGAAGAAATTGAAGTTGATTCTGTAGAATACGATGATCATATCGCATTATTGGAGGATTTGTTGTATTTCTTTCAAAATTCTGAAAGTGTTGAAGTATTGGAACAAATTCTTCCTCTTTTTAGATGGAAAAATCATCCACTTCAGGACAAAATGTCAAAGGCTTTGAAACAACTGTTTTCTAAATTAAGTAATGAGAAGTTATTGAAATGTTCAAATATTTGTTTGGAAACATTTTATAAAGAAAGTCTGCCGATTGATATAAGAAGACAAGTTATTCAATGGGTTTGTTTGACGTGTTTACAATATATGCCAGAAAGAATTTTAATTGAGTTTTATGAGGCAAATATTGATGGGTTAATGAAATGTATTGGTAAACCAACAACCTTATCTGAAGTTAACATTCCAGAAGATTTATTAGATGCAGAGAGTGTATGGGCTCTGTTTGTTACAAGAACATGTTGTTTTAATTTATTAGAAGCAATGTACAGATTATTACCTGCTTCTATAGTGAAAGAAGCAATAACAAACAAATACCAAGATACTTCTAAACAAAATGTTAAGCTTACTGAAAAGATTATGAGATCCAGTTTTTCTGCTCGTTCATGGAAACCAACTGATAATGAGTTAAAATTAATAGGTCCTGAATTGTTACTAGATTTTAGAACTAGTGCTTACAATGTGTTAGCTGGAGGTGTGAAATGCACTCAAACACAAGAGAAATTTTATACTGGATTTTTATTTAAAGATAAAGATGGAGATTTATGGGATAATATTGTTGATGTAAATCATGAATATAAATTTGAAATTGAAACTAATTTTTCATTTCACAGAAAGGCAGTTGACGAACTGAGGGTTGATGCAAATCAAAGATCTACAGATGAACCAAGAAAAAGTAGAGACCTTCGTATTGGATATTTATCATCACAATATCTATCAGATAGCTCGCTAAGTGGCAGTCTGCCTTATGTTAGTAGCTTTTTAATTCCTGGGTCTAAATACGTAGATGCCTCAGCAGTCGCCTCCCCTGAGGAAATATCTAAGGAGAAATCCACAACTGGTACTGACAATAATGAGAAAAAAGAAGAAAGTAATGCCACCACTCTTGAAATGGATGAATTAAATCAAAGTCCTTGTATGCCAGCTATTTTACGTACAATAGATCATATTCATTCAACTTTTGTGTATTCCAACAAACAAGTTTTACCAACGTGGATGACAGAAATACAAAAGAAATTAGATGATGATTCTGCTCACCGTAACATTAAATTATTTTTAGCTAAGGTTATCGTAAATCGTCCAGCAATATTTGAACCTTTTGGTAAATTCTTTTTTGAACCAATAATTAAAACTATTTTACAAGAAGAACAAAATAATGAAACTAGAGGAATACATTATTTTGTAAGAGATTTATGTATTTTACTATTACGTTGGAAAGATTTAACACCACCTAGTACTTCAAAACCACTACTTACAAAATTACTTTCTTATTTAATGAAAAATTGTGCACATCAAAAAAGAATTATTTTGAAATCTAATTTGGAATTAATTAAATTATTTGTAGAAAAGTGGAAAGACCATATTTCAATTAACAAATCAATTATATTAGGTTGGCTTTGCCATGACGCTTCAAAAACCACAGCCAAAATGGCAAGAAGTACTGGATTACAATTATTAGGTGTTGTAATTGCAAACGATATGCCAGCTTATGATCCTGTATTAGACGCCAACATTACAACAGAGGAAAAGTTTTATGACAAAGTTTTAGATAATATACTTTTCCAAACTAAAGAGGTATATGAAGCAGCTGCTGAAATTGGAGGAATGATTTTAACAAGTCTTTCAAAAAGAAATGAAAATGTAGAGATGTTTGAAAAATTACTTTTAGCTAAATGTCAAACATTTTTACAAAAGATGCAATACGATAGATTTTTAAATTGTCTTTATAAGATTGGTATTCATGATACTGCTTTTATTGATCACTTTTTACCAACTAAGATTTTAGATATTTTACCTAATTTGTATGGTGTGTATAAGAAGATTGCTTTACAACTTATAACGTGGAGAGCTGATCATTTCCCAAATTTATATACTTCATTCAAACCATTTATTAGACAAAACTTACAACATAAAGATGAACCTATACAGTTGCTGACATTACAAATGGTTTACCAACTTATTAAAATTATGAGCAAGGAAGATGTTTTACATTTTATTGAAACAGTTACCAAATATATTAACATTAGTGATGTACATATAGTTCACATCTTTTCTGAACCATGTAGAGAAAAATATTATGATATCTTAATTTGGTTATTCGATAACAGATCTTCTGAATTTAGAAGTGAAGATATAGTACGTACTGAACTTTTGAAAGCAATGAATGATCCTTCAGAAGATATTAGAAGAAAAATGCTACTTTTCTGGGATCATGAATCTAGACTTTCAATTGAAAGTATGAAACGTTTGGAAGAAAGTTTTAGCGTGTTATATGCACAAAATCTTGGTGACAAATGGTTACAATATTCCTGTTATTTAATGTTACAATTAATTCATAGATCTCCAGAGTTTAATGATACACATGCAATATTCTCTGAGAGTTTATCAAATTGTGAATTTAAAGAATATAATATTGATACTAGTTGGCAAAATAGAAGTTTACCTTTAACAGCAACATCAATCGTTTTATCAAGTAAATCATTGCCACAAACTTATGCATCATTGCCTGAAAATAGTGATTCAATGTTTGATGATCCTTATGCACCAAGTCAAAGTCGAAATAATAATCAAGTGACAAAACAACCAAATACTACTGGTATGGTAAAAGCAACTCAATCTCTACAATTTACTCCTACACAAATGCCTGAAACTTTAAAAGATATCTTATCTGCCCCTAGTTTAAGTCAAACATCATTGTTATTCACTCCTTTCAAAAGCATTGGAGGTTCAAATAATAATAACAATACCACTGGTAATACTTCAAATAGTCAACAACAACAAACACAACAAAGTGAAATGTCTGCTCCTTTCTTAAGAAGAAGATTCCTTAAATTAAAAGAGTCAACAATGACTCAATATCAAGCAAGAAGGGCAGTACGTCTAAAAAGAGAAAAAGAAGCTTGGGAGTCAAGATTAAAAATAGCTAGAAAGAATAGAATTACAATGTACAGAAAGTATAGAACAGGTGAATTACCAGATATTCAAATAGCTATTCGTGAAGTAATTACACCACTACAAGCATTATGTTTGTCAGATGTTACTGTTTCAAAACAATTATTTACAACAATATTTAATTCTCTTTATCCATTGATGGGAGAAAAATTGTCAGCACAACAAGCAATTCTTTTACGTAAAAGCATTCACGAAACAATGCATTTGATGTTTAAACAATCACCTGATAGCTCACTATTAATTAGTTCATTATTTAGTGTTTGTTTAGAACATGAAGAATTACAAGCCCCAACTTCTGGTATTTTATCACCAAAATTAATTAGACAAGTTTCTTTACAAAGTTATAATATTGAATTAGGTATTTTATTATTAGAACATTTAATTGAATATGACTTAATTTCAAATAACACAGAAGATGAAGCGAGAATGATTATTGAAGCATGGATTGAATTAGGTAAAATGTATAAATCTATTGATGAAGAAGATATTGTACGTTCCATATTTGAATATCATGTAGCTCAACAAGATAGTACAAAAAGAGCATTGACAGACGAATTAGAAGGAAGATACAATAGCGCACTTAAAACTTATGGTCAAGGAATTGCTCAATGGGATAATGGTTGGCAATCTCATGATGATCCACCACTAGAAGAAGAAGTTGAATTTTGGAGAGAACAAAGATTAGAATGTTTAAGGAAGATGAATCAATGGGATTCCTTAGATGCTGAATTAAATAACGATTTTGCAGAGGATATGGATAAGATTTGGAGTCACGAAAATGCTGATTACTTTTTACGTTTATATATTGACAGTAATTTAAAGATTAATGAAAAGTGGTTAGCTTTACAACAATTTATTGAAAATTCAATGCAAAACCCTCAAAGAAGAGAAATTTTAGAGAATAAGTTTAGTGATAGACTTTCTTATCTATCTTTATTCATGAATAATTATGAAAAATCAAAATCTTATGTTGCAGATAGTTATGCAGACTTTCTTTTAACTTGGACAGCATTATCTCCATTAGCAAAGACTGGAAGACATAATTATTTACAAAAATTACAACCATTAACTGAGATTGAAGAATTTGTAAATTATTTACAATCGAAATCTGAACAAAAACCTCACAAACTATTACACTTATTGAAAGCTTGGAAATCACGTTTCCCATCTACTTATATTGATGATATTAATACGTGGGACAATGTTGTTACCAATCGTAACTTTATGTATGAATCTTTATTACAACATGTGGAAACAATTGATTGGAGTAAACAACCTCAAACTAATCACATGCTTATTGAAATGACTACAAGCTTATTTGGAGGTGAAAATCAACAAGCAACTGCCTCAAACTCATTATTTTCCAATAGTGGCTCTCTTTCTTTACTAGATGATTTTACAGCTGACATTCATCACCAACAAGGTAAACAAAATAGTCCTTTAATTGATTTGGAAAATATTACAAAAACAATTATAAGAGAGAAAGCAAATATGTATTTAATTGCAACAAAGGCTGCTAGAAAACAACAAAATAATGCAGTTGCCCAAACTTATTTAAAGATTGCTCAACAAACAAGTAAGAAATTAGAAAGTTTAATGGAGGGCAATACTAATGTACAAGCATCATTAGATTATTCCTTATTTGAATTTGAATTCCATAAAGCTCTTGTCAAACTATTGAAAGTTAAGGCAACCTCTCGTGGAACTACTACTGCAGATTCCATTTCAAATTTCGAAAAATTAATTCGTTTCACTAAACAAAATGCATATAAATATGAAGAAGGAGGAAATATTCCTTTGAAATGTAAAATTGCTTTCAAATTATTATATGCAGATGCTTATTCCTCTTTTGGAAGTTGTTTATGGGACCGTAAAGTGGAGAAAACGTCAGAACTAGGTACAAGAAGTGACATTATAAATAATGCATTACGTATTTATAATGAAAGTATAGCTCTAATTAAAGAAGATAAGACTTTAGAAAATAACCAAATATCAACTCACCAATCATCTAAAATATATCTCAAATTTGCACTATTTTGTGATGATTTATTAAAGAATCAAACAAGTACAAATGATGATGATGACGAAATTAAACAAGACGAAAAATTACCAAGCAGAGAACAATTAGCTTGCAACATTGTTGATAATATGTTAAATGCAATGAAATATCACTGTAAAGAAGCTAGAGATAGATTCCCAAGACTTTTAGAACTTTTAGAAAAATATCCAACAAGTAGAAAGATCTTTACAAAATATATTCCAGGCCCGTCAACTCTTCAAATTCCTAATTGGATGTTTATCATTTGGATTTCACAAATGTTAGCACATTTAACTGGACAAGAGGGAGAATATTTGATGCCAATACTTATCTCTATAGCTGAACATTATCCACAATCTATTTATTATCCATTAAATATAAGTTCACAAGATTTACTTGATAAACCTCAAAATAGAGATAAACTAAGTAAAACAGTATTGGAAGGAATTGATTTAATGAAAAGATTAGTTAAAAATCCATTAATAGAAACATTTATTTATTCTTTACAAAAATTAAACCATCCAGAATTACGTTACAAATCATACATGGATGAGATTAAAGAATTATTAAAAACTGGAAAATCAAAACGTGAAATCCTAAAGAAATGGGAAGAAGCCTTTGATGATCTATTTGATCCAAACGCTCCTCACGTTGGTGTTTACAATTCAAGATTTGCAAAGAATTGGGTTCCACAAATTAAAAAGGATTTTGGTGGAAGAGATGGCGCAAAATTATTAACAATGGATGTTGGAACGTTTGATAAATTAGTTAATGCTAAACATAAGAAGATGAGAGAAACAAAAGGTGCATTAATGCCTGGAAAGACAAAGTTGGAATACTTCTCAAAGTGGATGTTTGATTTCCAATATTCTGAAAATAATTTGTGTGACGGTAACAATACTACTACAAGTAACAGTAGTTCATTAGAAGATAATTTAAATGCATCATATCATATAGAAGTACCAGGACAATATACGGACTCAAATGTTGGTGTTCATAAAAGTAGTAGTGCTTATTCTTCTCCAAATATTGAAGAACATGTGAAAGTTATTAGTTTTAATCCATCATTACTAACAATGGGTTCAATACGTAAACCAAAAAGAATTAAGATACATGGTTCTGATGAAAAAGAATATATGTTTTTAGTTAAGGGAGGTGAAGATTTACGTCAAGATCAAAGAATTCAACAACTTTTCCAAGTAATGAATAATATATTACAACAAGATAGTAACTGCCAAAAAAGTGAATTATTTATTAAAATGTATAAAGTTATTCCAATGTCTTTAGATGTTGGTATTATTGAATGGGTTGATAATACATTACCATTAAAAGCAATGATTGAAAGTGAATTATCAAAACAACAAGATCAAAATCAAGGTGGAGAAGTATTAAAACATCCTTCAACTGTTATTCATATGAGAATGTTAGAGAAAATTGCTGGACAACAAGCACAACAATTAAATCAATATCAAAAGTATTTATTGTGTTATCAAAAAACAAATCAAGAATTTTTAGAACAAGTAATGAATGAGCAATATAAAGTAATTAATCCAGATTTATTACGTAATAGTATACAAAGTTTAGCAATGTCACAAGAATCTTACTTTACAATACGTAATAAGTTTTGTAAAACTTTATCGGCCTTTAATATTTGTAGTTATATTATTGGTATAGGTGATAGACATTTGGAAAACTTTTTAGTTCACCAAGCAGAAGGAACGATTATCGGTATAGATTTCGGTCACGCTTTCGGTTCCGCAACAGAAGTATTACCGGTCCCTGAATTATTACCGTTCAGATTAACAAGACAATTACTTAGTGTAACATCACCAATTTCAACAACATTAGATGATTTCTCTAATGAAAATATAGGTATTGGTTGGTATATGGAAAATATGGTTCATGTACTATCTGCATTACATTCTAATAGACATTTACTATTAAATACAATGGATGTCTTTATTAAGGAACCACTTGTTGATTGGTTGAAGTATGCCAAACGTAATCCTCAATTTTATTCGGAATCTTCATTAGAATTATCTTCTTCTTCTAATAATTCTAATAATAAGGTAAATAAGAAAGAAGAAGAAGAAGAGATAAAGAAGGATGAACAATTAATGAAATGGTATCCAAAACGTAAAGTTGAATTAGCTAGAAAGAAATTAGAATTATATAATCCTGTTGAGATATTTAAGAGTGATGCCAATGCAAATGTGATGATTAAAAAGGGAATTAAATATATTGAAAAGGCAATTGAAGGTGATCCAGAAATTAATAAGAGAGCAAAAGTTGGTGAAATTTGTAAGAGTGTTAAAGAACAAGTAGAATGTTTAATTGATTTAGCTACAGATGTTAAAATTTTGGGAAGAACTTATATTGGTTGGTGTCCACAATTTTAAACGATTTGCTATAAAGTGAAATGTTCCAAATTATCTACAAATTAAAATACCTTCAATTTGAGTAGAGGACAATTTTTAGGGAAACGTTCCAACGTTCAAACGACAATAGTATCATGTTAACAAAGATGGCGTTAGGTATATTCCTTTGGTTAAAAATCGGAGCAATAGTGCTTTTGTTTCCAAAACACAAGCTCTCACTTTTTGTGTACCCAAAAGCATTTAAACAAACGCGCTCATTTTTTAATTTGTAAAATTTAAATTAACCCTTCCTCAACGCCAACAATGTTAACACAATTTCGGGGTAAGCGTAATAACTGTAATGTCAGTTGGCGCTTACCGAATGTACAGAAATAATAAAAAATTTATTTTATTTTAAAAAAAAATGTTGCCTAACTCATTTTCATTTGAATCTGCCTTATCTCCTCAACAAACATTAAATAACACAATACAACAACCAGAAAAATCAGAGTATCACGATGTAATAGTTAATGGAATAGGATGGAATAGGATTGAAGAAATGAATTTTGAAACTGATAATAAAGAAGAGTTTTTTTTTTATACTAAGTGTGGCCCAACTTTTGTTCAAAAAGATATATCTGCAGGAGAAATTTTTTCACTTTTCTTTAACGATGAACTTTTAGATCTTTTAATTAAAGAAATAAATCTTAAGATTAAGCAAAGAAAAGATAGGAAAGTGATAGTGATAGATAAAATTTTAATTAAAGCGTTCTTATCTATATATATAGAAACAATTTTAAGGCGACAGGATAATATTTATTCTTATTGGAACAACGTTAAATTAAATGAATTTATTAGGGAACTGGATTTTAATAGAGATGTTTTTATTATTATATGGCGTGCATTATATCATTTGTCAGATGAAAATCTAAAAATGATAGAACAAATTCTAAATAGAAATTTCCAATATTTTTGGAATCCTTTCCAAAATGTTAGTTTAGACGAAATAATGGTATTATTTAAAGGAAGATGTAAACATAAAGTTTACGCGCCAGATAAACCTACTAAATGGGGTTTAAAATTCTATGGTAGTTGCGATCAAACTTCTTTTTTACGGTTTTTTAAACTTTATAGAAAAAAATCTATCGCACAAAAGAAATTAGAAGAAGGAATTGTTACTAAAAATCTATGTAATGAAGCATTTTCAAGTCTTCCGAAGCATATGGGTTGTTATAAAATTTATATGGATAATTATTATGGTAGTATTGACGCAGGTATGGATTTGGAGGCGCTTGGATATAAATTTACTTTTACAATGAGAGCCAACAGGCCAACAAACATTTTTAAGAATTTCTTACATAAAGACGTAAAAAAAACTGGAGATTTTTCAGCTGTAACAGATCAAAATCATCAATTTTTAGCTTTTTCGTGGAAAGATAAAAGTTTCAAACCTACTAACTTTTTAACTAATCAAATTGGAACTTCATTTGTTGAAACAAATAGAAATTTTAAACAATCTACAATTACAGTAGAAATACCAAATGTTGCTTTAGATTATACAAAATTTGGTATGGGACATGTTGATACTTTTGATTCTCATTTGGCTCGTAATAATAATTCGCATAGAAATTTTTCATGGAAACGAGCCGCATTTTTAGCGATGTTGAGATTTTCCTTTATTAATAGCTGGATCTTTTTTAATCATAATAATTCGAGCAGTTCCTTCAAACCCATCATTCAAAATGATTTTTTACACTTATTAAGAAATGACCTAGCTCAGGATTATAAATTTTTAAAAGAAAAAACTAACAAACTTAAAATTCAGACCAAAAAAGAAAAGAGAAAATTATATATGAAAAATTATATGCAAAAGAAGAGAAAAGAAGAGAGTGAACAATCTTTACAATTTAATTTTAGATGTATCAATTAATTTTAATAAATATTTTTTCTATTAATTCAGTTACAATTGATAACTTTGATTGATTTCAACCAAATTTCAGTACTGAATAAACTTACTTTTACTGTACTGTATTTAATAGGTCATTGTTAACATTGTTCGCGTTGAGGAAGGGTTAAATAGAATATAATTATTTCTCCTAGAAATTACACTTGCATTACTAGTTGATGACAGTAATTAATTAAAAAAATAAATAAACAACATCTAATACTACTTTACTTACATTTAAATTAAGGATATTTTTGTTATAAATAAGATTAAACATGATTGATAAATTGTTAAGATAAATGTTAATGGTTTTTATGATTATTTAAAAAATTTTTAATAAGAAAACAATCTAAAACATTAAATTTTTAAATAAAAACACAAAATTTATTTGCACTTTTTATAATTAATTAAATTATAAAAGATCAACTTTTAAGTAACTAATTTTCAGTTAATTTTATTGTGTCCTTCTTTCCCAGTGTCTTTCTGCCAACCTAGTGTTGTATTTTTTTTAAAAACAATTAATAAGAGAAGACTTTTACCCTATAGACGTAGTACAATATAGTGGACGTGTAACAAAATCCATTTACAAAAAAAGCAAAAAAGAAAGTAGGTGTCAGGTTCAAACACTTTTATCTCTGTGGTAGTACACGTTAATTTCCTGGAGATTTTGGTAGGTAGGTTCATCAAGTTAATTTGTACGATGTTAAATAATTAAATACATCAAACAATTTATAAGAATAGAAAAGTTTTTTTGTCATACGAACTGTTTTTCCAAAGCACCAATAGACTTGAGAAAAAATCCTTTGTTTGACTTAGCAGCAAACAAA
>CADWAF010003378.1:0-11872 GCA_902984215.1 Willaertia magna | reverse complement strand
AAAGTTTATTGCTTTTTGTGTTTTTTATAGAAATTGTTTTTTAACTTTATGCAATTTTTAGTCCTTGGTGTTAACACATCTTTTAAAGAAAGTAAAAAGAATTTATTTAAAGTGATGTTGGTGCCTTTTGTCTAATATATTCATCTAATTGGTTATCTCCACTTTCTGAGGAACTACCGAATTCTTCTTCATTCATTTCTTCTTGGTCAATTAAATTATCATTATCTCGTTTAAGATCTGCTCTCTTTTGTTGGGCAACACGTCTATCTTCCTCTATCACAGTTGAATATACAGAATCATCTTTCATTTCTCCTTGATTGCCAACTCTATTATTTAACTTTCTTTCCAAATCATCAGCATCAACTGGATTAGGAGGTTCAAAATCCCATATTCCATCTTCTTGACTTGAAGTGTTTTTATCTTCAGCATAAAATCGTAGTTGACTAGATGAAAACCCTTGCCTCTTGCACAGTTGACCAAGTGGAGTTGCTAATTTACTAATTTTTCTACCGCTTAACATTTTTTTAAAGTAAAATATAAAATACTTATTTGAAAATTTTCAGTAATTTTATAAAATTGCCTAATCTAAATATATTTAATTATTTTTAACAATTATTAGTGACTACAATATATTTTCTTTATTCATCAATAGGTTCTTGTTTTACTTTTTTACTATTATTTACAGTAACTTGTTCTTCTTCTTTTTTAATTCTTTTCTTTGAATCATCTTGCTTGGCTGTATCTTTTTCTTGACTGTTGTTATTTATTTCTTCCATTTTAATTAATGGTTTGAAAAATTGATGTAATGAACCTTTTCCTCTTTGAATTTCAGATAATTTCTTTATACATTTACTTGATTGATTGGCAATTGAATTTACAAAATCTGACACTTCATAAATATCTAAACATTCTTTTACATTCTTTAATGGTTGTAATACTTTTAATAACTCTGTTAAACCACTAGTTGGCGTTATACCTAACCATTTCTTTATATCTTCCATATTATTTAAAATTGCTGGCATTCTATCATGAATATTTGAAAAATCTTTTGAGGCGTCTGTTGTAATAATTGTAAAGGTATATTTGTATTCATTTTCATTTTCTTTTTTCTTGTCAAATAAACAAGCAAAGCAAAGTAATTCATTCTTTTCTTTTGGATGAATGTAAACTGCTTGTTTCTTTTTAAAATTTAGTTCCCTTAATATTGTTTTTTGTAGGAATGTTAAATATTCTATTTGTTGTCAACTATACTTACTTCCATTCATAGAATCCTTCAACAAATACTATTCCTCTTTGATTTTTTAGTAATCTATTAAATACTTTTTTATCTGTTATTGTTTCTACTCTTGCGTTAATCATATTGGCTGGGTTATGATCTTCTTTAGTTGAAAAAGAAGGTATTAATCCCCAACTCATTGTTTGAATTACAAGTCCTTCAATTTTATAATTTTCTTCTTTTACTTCAGTCTTAACTTCAGTTTTAACTTTAATTTCCGTTTTCATTTCCTGTTTTACTTGAATACTATCATCTAATTCTTCTTTTTTAATATTATTGTCTTGCGTTACTGTTGTCAAATCTGTTTTTTGGTGTTTATTTTCTGGATCGTAATAAATTATTGGTAATTTAGCAAATGGTCCCATATTATAGGAAGGTTGAAAGAGAGCTTGATTTACCCAAACGGTTTGATACATGTCAGCCCCTATTTGATGAGAAACTCTATCTCTGTAAGTTGCTGGAGCAATGGATAGGTGAGCTCTTCCACACATTTTTTTAAATTTTAAATTCAAGTGATTACTCGAATTAATTTTGCTTTTTACAACTTTAACGAAACATGTTGCTTATATCATTCAGAAAATCCTAAAAGCCCTAAGGAAAATTGAAAAATAAGGGATTTTAGGTTCATTTGCAAAAGGCTTTTGATCAATTCAAACAAAGAAATGGCTTCATCAAGTACCAACTATGCTTCTGTCGTCAAGCAAATGAAACAAACCTTCATTTCGGGTGAAACAAGAACTTTAGCATGGAGAGAACACCAATTAAATCAATTAATCAAAATGATGGAAGAGAATGTTGATACCTGGAAACAAGCTCAAATAAACGATTTAAAACAAACAGAACCTTTAATTTCTTCCGAAGTTAATCTACCAATTAAAGAAGCAAAGTTTTTAAAATCTAATTTAAAATCTTTGATTAAACCACAAGAAGTTTCAGTAAACGCAGCTCCAAACTTACCAGGAGAAGGTTTTCTTGTTCGTGAACCTTATGGAGTAGTCCTAATCATCAGCCCTTGGAACTATCCAATCAGTCTTTTAGCTGTACCACTAGCCGGTGCATTAGCAGCTGGAAATTTAGTCATTATAAAGCCTTCCGAAGTGTCTGAAAGTTGTTCTAAAACCTTTGCTGAATTAATTCCTAAATATTTTGATTCAAAATACGTTAAATGTGTTTGTGGAGATGCAGAAGAAACTAAAAGCTTATTAAACGAACATTTTGATTATATCTTCTATACAGGATCAACTAGCGTTGGTAGACATGTAATGACAGCCGCTGCAAAACATCTAACACCTGTTACTTTAGAGTTAGGTGGAAAGTCTCCTTTAATTATGGATTCTACAGTAGATATTGGTGTTGCAAGTAAACGTTTAACTTGGGGTAAATTCCTCAATTGTGGACAAACCTGTGTTGCCCCTGATTATTTACTATTGGAAAGTAAGATTGCCAAGCGTTTTATTGAATCCTTTAAATCAAGTATTAAAACATGTTTTGGTGAGGATGCATCTCAAGCAAAAGATTATCCTAGAATAATTAATAAGAGACATGTTGCTCGTTTAAAGAGTTATATTGAACCAGTTAAGGATAAAATTATCTTTGGTGGAGATATTAAGGAAGAAGAACATTATGTTTCTCCTACATTAATTTTAAATCCAGATATTGAAAATGATTTAATAATGAAAGAAGAAATATTTGGACCTGTTTTACCAATTATTATTTATGGAGAACAAGTTGATAGTGAATATCCATCTCTTTTACCAAATGTTGATGCAGCTATTGAATATATTAATAATAGAGATAAACCATTAGCTTTATATATTTTCAGTAGAGACCAAAAGTTCTGTGATCATGTTATTAATGTTACTCAATCAGGTGCTGTTGGTATTAATGAAACTGTTACTCACTTTTTAGAAAATAATTTACCATTTGGTGGTATTGGAGCAAGTGGAATTGGTGCATATCATGGAAAGGCAACTTTTGAAACATTTTCTCATGTCAAACCAATTTTAAAGAAAAAGTATTGGTTAGATTTAGATGTAAGATATCCACCTTATACTAAAGCAAAACAAACTCAATTGGATTTGTTATTAAGTGAAAACTTTTTAACATCATATTTATTGCCTATAGGTGCTTACATTTTATACCTTTTCAACAAGTTATTTAAATAAATAATTTATACATCATTTTTCACATTATTGTAATCATCCTTTGTTTTTCAAACGACAAGATCAACTGTTTAAAAAAAAAGAAATGTATGACATTGTCATTATCGGAGCTGGCCACAATGGTTTAGTTTGTGCAAGTTACTTAAAGAAATTCTTTCCTAGTTTTAAAGTTTGTTTATTAGAGAAAAGACATGTAGTCGGTGGTTGTGCAGTATGTAATTTATTTATAATCACATTAAAAAATTAATTTTGTAGGTTACTGAGGAAATGGTGAAAGGATTTAAATTTTCTAGAGCTTCTTATTTGTGTAGTTTATTTAGAGGAAATGTAATGAAAGATTTAAATTTAAAAGATAAAATTGAATTATTACCTAGAAATCCATCTTCATTTACCCCAACATTACAAAAAGATCAATATTTATTTTTAGGAAATAATAGTGAATTAAATAGAAAAGAAATTTCAAAATTTTCAAAGTCAGATGCCACTCAATTAGAAAATTATGAAAAATTTTTAGAAAAATATGCAATTCTTTTTGAAGGATTATTAAATACACCACCAGTTGATATTAACAGCAATGAATCTCTTTTTGATTATTTATTGAATTCCGAAAAAAATAAAAGAGTAATGACAGTTGTCAAAGAATTAAAGAAATTAGGAATTACTAACGTTCCAACTTTAATTGAAATTTTAACTGGTTCAGCAAGTAAAGTTTTAGATCAATGGTTTGAATCTGATATTTTAAAAGCTACCTTAGCAACTGATTCAATTATCGGAGAATATTGTTCACCTTGTACTCCTGGAAGTAGTTACGTTCTTTTACATCACGTTATGGGAGATATAGGATTTGGTAGAGGCATTTGGGCTTACGTTAAAGGAGGTAAGTTTTAATGATTTTTAAATATAAATCAAATAATGAAATAAATAAAAGGAATGGGAGCATTGACAAACGCTTTAAAGGAAAGTGCTTTGGAGTTGGGAGTGGAAATTAAAACTGATTGTGAAGTAAAAGAATTGGTTTGTGACATTGACACCAATCGTTGTAAATCTGTTGTATTAAAAGATGGCACAGAAATTAAGGCAAATAAGGCAATCGTTAGTAACTGTGACGTTTATACAACTTATAAGAAATTCATCACACCAAACGGTCAAAAGAAATTATTTACTGAAAATTTCCAAACAAAATTAAATCAAATTGATTATTCAAGTGCTACTTTCAAAATTAATTTAGCAGTCAATAGATTACCTAATTTTATTTCATATCAAAGTAAAAAAGAAGAAAGAAATGAAAGAGGAGCTGGAAAAGAACATTTTGGAACTATTCACTTTGAAACATCCATTGATGAAATTGATCAATCTTATATTGAAGCTAAATCCTCAAAACTATTTTCTAATAATCCAGTGATTGAAATGACAATTCCAAGTAGTTTAGATAATAGCTTAGTTGAAAACAAAGATCATCATGTCATTCAATTATTTACACAATACGCACCTTATGAATTAAAAGAAGGATTTGAATGGAATGATGAATTAAAAAGAAAATATGTTGACAAAGTTTATGATAAAATTGAAAGTTATGCTCCTGGATTTAAACAATCAATTATTGGTGAAGATTTATTAAGTCCAAAAGATTTAGAAAATACATTTGGAATTAAAGGTGGAAATATCTTTCATGGTTCTATTCGTTTAGATCAATTATATTTTAATCGTCCATTTAGAGGGTTTTCTAATTATAGATATTTTAATAAGAAAGAAAAGGAAGGAATTAAAAATTTATTTATTTGTGGAAGTGGAATGCATCCAGGAGGTGGAGTTATGGGAAGTTGTGGTTTTAATGCTGCAAATATTATACAAAATGTAATTAATGAATTATAAATTATTATTAAATAAATAAAGAAATAGTCAGTAATAGCCCTTGAAAAGCTTTGCTTTGTAATCACGGCTGTTAACCTATCATAAACACGGACCAATTTTTATACATCATTCATTCACAATTTTAAAAAGGGAGAATAGAGTGGAAAAGAAAGGTTTTAGAAATAAAAAATTATGGTTTAAAAATATTTTTTTATAAAAAAAAATGGGTCAAAAACAATTATTGGGAAGTTGCGGTAACATGTTTGTTGCTGGCTTAAACTCGGAATGTATGTTTATAGAACAATTTTAAATAATTAAATATTTAAATAAAGATCAATATGGTATTTCTAATAAAACATTTCAAGAATTAGTTCATTTAAAAGTCTTTGAAAATAAAAATATAATAAAAATTGTTTGTGGTGAAAACTTTACTTTCGTTCTAACTGACAAGAATGAACTATTTGGAACTGGATGTAATTTTTCTGGAGTTTTATCAATTAATCAAACAAGTACTACTTCTTTCTTTCATATTCCAATTATCTTTAAAATTTTAGATATTTGTTGTAATCGTTCCATTTTAATTATTTTAACAAAAGAAAATAAATTTTATTGGAGTGGTGGTGATATAAGTATTGTAAATTCACCTTTAAATAAACAATTTACATCTATTTTAGATTGGAATTTAGAATTTAAAAATTGTAAAATTAAATTTTTAGAAAGTTGTTGTGTTGGAATATTTTTTATTATTGTAACAAGTGCGAATAGAATCTATTTTTCTGGAGTTAATTGTTCTGGTCAGTTTGGCAACGGTCAAGAAAAACATTCGTAAGTTTTATAAAATTGTATTTAATTTATGTTGTAGATTTACATCGTTGGCAGCACTTCCATCAACATTATTTCCAGGTTTTTATTCTATAAAGATGGTTGCGTGTGGGATAAAACATAGTGTAATTGTAACGGATTGTTATCAATTATTTACGGCTGGAAATAATTATTATTTTCAATTAGGTCATTCAAATGGTGAAAAACAAAATGTATTTTTAAAACCAAATGTTGAATTTCAAGGTAAATCTATTAAATTAGTTAAATGTGGACCATATTACACAATTGTTTATTTAGAAAGTAAGTTTTTATTATTTTAAATTTTCTAACTTTTTAAAGATGGAGATTTGTATGCTTGTGGACAAAATGATCTAGGTCAATTAGTAAGTAACATTATATTGTTCTCATAACGAATAAATATTACTTTTAGGGGAATGGTAAAAGACAAATGAAAATGTTATTTCATAAAGTGTTAACTAACAAATCAATTGTTTCATTACATTGTGGATTTCAAACTACATTATTTATAACAAGAGAAAATAATATTTATAGATTTGGTTCAAATAAATATGGTGAACTATTTATTGGTAAAACAAGTGAACCATTTTATACTCAACCAATGAAATCAAATATACAACGTAAATTACATTTATATGGGATAAGTGGTGGGAAAGGATATACAATTTTATATCAACAGAAAAATAATTTTAATGGTGAAATATATTTAAGGTATAAGAATGGAAGAATGAAAAATAAAAGTTATTTAATGTATAGATCAATACCTGATCATTATTATTTTATTTATAATTTATTTAAGGATATAATTTTAAGTAATGAAATTGTGACAGAAGATTATAATCATTATTTTATTGATTGTACTTTTACGTTTAATAGCCACGCAATAGTTTAATTATTAAGTGTTTACGTAAAGAACGTGTTGTGAAAAATTGTATATAAATAGGAATTTTATTTGAATAAAGTTTACAAGTCTAATCTTCTTCATTATTTTCTTCATCTTGGTTGTCTTTAATATTTAATGCACTACAAATGGATTGCTCAAAAGTATTTCCTTTTTTAATTTCATTCTTTAACTTTTCCATTTCAGTTTTTTGTAAAATTTCCTTTCCAGCCCATTCTAAATGATTTAATTTATTCATATTTAATAAAAATGTTCCAGTTGATGAATTTATATAAGGACAATATGGAACACATAAAAATTGTATATTATTTAATCCAATTAAATCTTCTTCTTTTACATCTACTTCACTAATAATAAGTTCTGTTAATTGTTTTAAATTTGATAAATATTTAAAATTAATGGTTTTACAAAAACTAACTTCTAATGCTTGTAAACGCCCTAAATTTAAAAAGCATTCACCATTAATTGAATGACATTCAGTAATTTTTAATGTTGTTAAATTATCCAAGTTCATTATTTGTTTATCTTGAATTTGTAATGCCCACAATTCAAGTGTTGTTAAATTTGGTAAATTATTAAGTTCTCCATTAACTGTAGAAGAAGTAATTTTAATTTGTTTTAAATTTGTAAATAATTGTAAATTATTTAAATTTAATTCAATAACAAATGATAAATTTAATTCTTCAAGACTTTTTAAACATGAAAACTCTTTAAAATGCATAGCTTCTTCAAAGAATGCTAAATTTAAATATTTAATATTTGGTAAATATTTAAAATGTTGTAACTCTAATTTAATTGTACAAGACAATCTTTTTAATTTTGTAAAGTATTTAAAACATTTTCCTGTAAATTCTGGAAATGTATTTATTTCATCGTGCCATGTTGAAATAGTTAAATCTTTTAAATTATTTACATTGTAAAAATCTTCATCTCTAAAAATAAATTCATCGATATTATCGTTCATATTGAAATATTCTATAAATAAATATTTTAAATTAATTAATTTAGTTAAAAAGCTTGTATTTTTAATATTTTTATAATTTGTTTTATCACTCTCAATGGTAATATGTAAATTTTTTAAATTAATTAAATATTGTAAATAATTTAATTGCATTGAACTGTTGACTGTAATATTTAATATTTTTAATTGTTGTAAATTTTGTAAACAACTACCAGTTATATTATTACAATTTTCAATCTGTAAAAAAACTAAATTATTTAAATCATTTAAACAATCATCTTTAATATTGTCACATAAACTAACATCTAAGTTTTTTAATTCTTTAAATTCTTTAAAACAACTTCCAAATATATTATCACATCCAGGAACAATTAAAGTTTCTAATTGTTTACAATGTGATAATAATTCATTATTTATTGTTAAACATCTTTCAAGTTGTAAACTTTTTAAGTTTTTAAAATATTGTAAACAACTTCCTGTGGATAAATTACAAATTGCTAATTTTGTTAAATTATTTAAATTTTTTAACCATTCATCTTGTAATTGATTTTTATTAAAAATAGATAACACTTTTAATTGCTTTAAATTTGTAAAACTATCTTCATTTACGTCATAAAGATCATCAACTAATAACTCTTCTAAATTAGGTAAATATTGTAAAAAATTTCCAAAAAAACTAGCTGACATTAAAGTAATTACATTTGTAAAGTTTTTTAAAATACTATAATCATTATCATATGAATTAATACGTAATTTTTTTAATTTAAATAAATAATTAGGTAAATCATTTGTTAATTTTAATTCAATTTGATTAATTAAAATGTCATTAAAATAATTAAATAAATAATTATCTTTCAATAACATTGTTTCATAAAAATATTGACATGTTTGTGCTAAATAAATATAATCTTTTGGGTCACTCAAATTTTTTATAATTTCAAATAGAATATCTTCAGTAAAATAATGTTTTAATGAATATTTTCTTTTTTTAATTTCTCTTTCTTCTCTTTCTATCATTCCTTGTTTTGCTATTTTTTTGGGTATTAAAATTGGAAAAGAATCTTTTTTGGCGGGAAGACAAACCTACACAAAACGTCTGTGAAAAAAAAATGCAAAGCTTAACAGAAGAATTAATATTGAGTATTTGTTTTTTTGTTGAAACAAAAGATCTTCCCTCTGTTCTTCTTATTAATCATCATTGGATTGATGTTAGTAAATATGAAGTATTATGGAAGTTTCATTACACAAAGTTTCTTTTACATAAATCATTACAAAATGAAAAGAATAGTAAAAAGATTAAATATTATAAAGAAAGATATAAAAGTCAAATGGATGAAACATTAAATCTATTTGAAAGACAAAAATATTTAGAAAAGAAACAAAATAGTGATGAATTATCAAGTGATTTGTTTGTAGGTGATAGGTATTATACGATTTTTAAAAAAGAAGTGATTGGTGTAATTATATCAAAATATAATAGCTATTTAAATAAATTATTAGCAACTAAAATAAATTTAAAAACTTTAGGTAAAAAAGAAGGTAAAATTGGAACCTTTATGGAATTTAAAGAAATTATTGAAAATTCTTTATTTTTTAACAAGTGGAAAGATATTTTACAATTTTTAAATTCAAAAATTACAAAACCATTTTGTGATGATACTAAAATAGATCAATATAATTTTATTTATTTAAGATCTTCTTCCTACGTTGATAGCTTAATAACTGATCTTTATAAAATTTTAAAATTTGAAAGGGAATCATCACAATTCCACTCAAATGAAGAATTAGAATTATCACAAGAGTATATTAGAAAAATTACTTCATTCATTATTTCACTTTTTATTTCAACTGAACCTATTGTTAATAATAAAGAATTAGTAAATGAAACTACTTTAGAATGGGTTAAAGCTTCCTCTTTAGCGGAAGAATTAAATATAAAACCTTTTTATTATTCAATTGATTTGGGTTTTAATGTTGTATCTTTATTAGATATTAAAGATGTTTCACTATTTCATTATTTAATTACAGAAATGGATAAAGATTTAAATAATAATGGAAATAAGAGATTTTTATCTTTTAATAATTTGGATTACAATTTATCACTAAAAGAAGAAACTAATAAGAAAAGTAAAGATAAGGATCAATCATTAAATGTTTTAAAATTCAGTTATGATTTATTTTTAAGTACAATTATTAATTGTTATGGTTTACCTGAGATTGAGAGATTATTGACATTTATCAACAATAATTTTAAAGAACTTAAAGTAAATGAAAATATCCCTAAAGAACTATTCAACGATAATCAAATGAACAGTAAATTATGTTATTTTCTATATAACCACAAAATATGTGATAAAAGTGAGATATTACAGACAATCTTTGTGCATAGTTATGATTTAACTAAAAAAGCTATTCTCGAATGGAAATTTACTCATACTAATTTTCTTTATGAAATTATTAATACCGATTTTTATAATCCTAGACCTTTTAAGATTACAGATGAACAATCTTTAGAGCTATTTAAATTATATAAAAATGTTAATCCAACAATTAGTCAAATAGTTATTCAAGATTTACAATTATTTAATTAAAGAATTAGCAAATAATATAATGATTGAAAAGGGTATTACTGACGAAAAAGAGGCCATCAAGTTTATCGTAAATTATTCAGAATCTAATATTCCAATCTTATTTTTACATTGTGCTCATTTGGGAACTGTTTGGGAAATGAAACTAATTTCTGAAGCTTTCAAAGTCATTGAATACCTACTTGATTGTGGGGCTATACCTATATTTTCTTTTAAAGAAGAAGTGAATAGCAGAGATATTCCTGTTTTAGCAATTCTTTCAACAATGTTTACAATGGTAACTTATAATTTTAAAGAACAACCAGAGGATACAATTACAACTAGGGATGAGAAGAAAGATGAATTATTATTACCGTTCGAAAATATGATTTATAAGTTGGTGGATTTAGGGGCTGATACTGGAAAGAGTAGTACAACGAATTTTCCAGTTTATGAAATAGCTGGTTCTAACTTGTCTTTTGCAATGAAAGGTAGATTGTTAAAGAAATTCATTTTAGAGTATGGATTTGAACATAATCCTACAATTGATGGGGTTGGAACGACTTTGTTTGATTGTGAATTTTTAGATGTTCGTTTTGACGATTTTAAAACAATCAATGGAAAGGCATTGTTGGAAGAAATGGGAATTTTAAAACAATAAAACTATTGTCAACCTTAATAATACTCTTTTTTTAAAAATTCTACACCACCCTATACTTGTAATGATTATTTTAAATAATCTTATGTCAAAACAAATACTCTTGGGTTAAAATAATCATTTATACATTCAGTTTTTACGACAAGATCTAAGCTCCAGTAACTCAATGGTAGAGTGCTAGTCTTATGAGATTCCGTAATCAAGCCTTGAATTAAAATAATCATTTATACATTCAGTTTTTTCAAAATAAACGAAGCTCCAGTAACTCAATGGTAGAGTGCTAGTCTTATGAGATTATGATAGCTGGAGGCTGCAGGTTCGAGTCCTGCCTGGAGCAGAAAATTTTTTAGTTTTTATTACCCTCAGTTAAAGTTCCAATAACAGTTTTTCTAATTTTGGGAATCTATTGTGGATATTGATTACGATCAGACACTTTTAACATGTAATTCGTTCAAATTTTGTTAATTGGTGAGAATTGAGGGTGTTTTCAAGAAAACCACAAAGAAAAAATGCACCAAAATTCATCTTCTTGTGTGAATGGAAATAACAACGATTCTTATGTGAATAGTAAAAATATTAACAATAACAGTACATCATCTTGTTGTAGTTATAATGATGAAAAAAACTTTCCGACAGAAACATTTAAAAATAGTTTA
>CADWAF010003365.1:0-17302 GCA_902984215.1 Willaertia magna | reverse complement strand
AAATATTTTCAAAAAATAAATTAATTTAAAAATTTTGATTTAAAAAAATTAAATAAAAATTTTATTTGACTTACTGGTTAGCCAATTTTCAAATAAAATATAATTATTTAATATATAATAAAATATATATTAATTTTATAAAAATTAAAAATACTTAAATTAGATTGTAAAATTAAATTATATTAATAAATATAAATATTTTATTAATTTTGTATTATTAAAAATTATATAATTATTTTTATATTAAATTTAAAAAAATATTTGTATTATTAAATATTTCATTATTATTAATACTATAGATATTTTTTTCTGAAATAAATTCATCATCAGTAATATTAATATTTATATTATATTCACTTTCGCTATTGGTATCTACAATAGTGTACTTTAATTTTTTTTATTATTTAATAAATCATTTAATTTTTCTAAATTACTTTTATAATTATCTGTATCAGTATCACTAATAAAAATACTTTACCCTTCTTCTTCTTCTTCTTTGAAAATAACAAATTCTGTTTTTTCTTTTTCAATTTCTTCAATATCATCATTATCATCATCATCAGAAGATAAATTAAATATATTATAATAATCAAAATTATTATTAATATTTAATTTTTTTGAAATTTTTTTATATTTAATTTTTTCTTTTTTATCTTTTTCAATTAATTTATCTAATGAATCATCTATTTCATTTTGAATACCTTATTTCTTATTAATTTTTTGTAAAGCTATTTTATATTTTTTGGCATTTACTTGAGTATGATATTTAATTTTTAAAGTTAATTTACTATATTCTTTTCTGTAATTAGAATTTGTTAATTTAATATTATTTTGTTTAACTAATATTTCTTTAATACTTCTTTTCTTATTTAATTCAACTACATTTTTAGATGGAACTACTTTTAAACTTTTACCATCAGGAACAATAGTTAAATTATGTTTTTTACAATAATCATATAAAATTGCAGATTTTCATTTTTTAACTAATAAATATTTCTTTAAATTTCTTCTCTGTTTAGAATTTAAATCATCATTATAATAAATACTTCTCTCCATTTGAAAATCTGAAATAACTTTATTTGCATATTTCAAAGTTGTTAAACGAATTGTTGTATTTTTATATTTTTTTCCATTTAGTCTTTCTTATTAATATTTTTTTTGTAAATTTATCTTTAATTCTTAAATAACAAGATAAAGTTAATGAAATTCTATCATATGGTATTACAAGTTTATAATTTTTAAAATATTCTTCATTAATATAAAAATCTTTCTCAGTAATATCTTTTAATTTAACTCTTTCATTATAATCATTATAAGAATTATCTTCAATTAAATTAAGCTTTTCATCTTTTTTAATCATTAATTCTTTCATCTTTTAGGCATAATTATCATCTCTATTTTCAGAATACAATCCAACAGATGTAGCATAGTTAGTGATGTCACAGTTATATACGTTTACCATTTTGACATCACTTCAGCCAATAAATTCTGCAATCTTTTCCTTTATATTATCATTAACAGTAATACCATTGGAATTAAAACATATAAACAATAAACAACATAAACCAAATCTAAAACTTCTTGAAGAATATCTTGATAAATTTAATTTCTTAGATAAAGCAATTAATCTATTTGAAATATTCTTATTAATCAAAGGAAGTTCAAGTGACTGTTTTGAAAATGTTGGTTGATTTTTACATTCTTCTTTAATTTCCCAACCTTTAAATTTAAGATCATCTATACCTTTTGTCATTAATTTTACTAAATCATTTATTTTAAAACATTGTCTAATTTTAATTAAATAAACCAACAATGCGATATTAGGGCATAATTTATAATTAATATATCCATAAAGTGTTTGATTACGAGGTTTTTTTAAAATTACTTTATCTTTTCTAATCTAAAGTCTTGTATAAAGTACTTTGGTACTATTTGGATGATTCAAAGTAATAAAAGTTAAATCTTTTAATGCATAATTTTACCATGCATCAGATCTTAAACCACGTAATCTACCTTGAGCTATTAAAGCAACCATCAAAGCATCTTTTTCTATTAATTGATTTAAAGAATTCAACATTTTCCATTTAGGTCCATTCAATAAAAAATTTACTTTACGTTGATCAAAACCAATTCTTTTAATAATACCAAAAAAGAAATACTTAAATTCATCCACAATATAATTACCAGTTAATTTTTTGTTTATATTATTAAGCATACTATAAGCAAACTGAATAATTGTAGAAAAAGTAAACTTTTTAATATTCATTAAATATAATACATACAATTTACATGTAAATTCTTGTACAGAAAATTTATTTCCATTATTAAAATTTTCTAATTTATTTTTAAATGTTTCATAAAAAAAATTTATAATGTCTATAAGTATAATCATATAATCGTTTAGTAGATTCAAATACACCTATATTTTCAATATCAATAATTGCTTGTACAAAGAAATATTCATTTAAAACACCTTCATGTACTTCAACATTAGAATTAGTTTCAAAATTTGTATCAAAATCTGCTTTAAAATTATTATTATTATCAATATCAAATAATTCATTAAAATCAAAATCTTTAGAATTTGTTTCATTATTTATAGAAGAGAGTAAATCAAAAGTATTACATCTATTTACAAGTACAATACTTGTTTTTTCAAATATCTGTTTTTCATTATCATTTATATTTGCAAATTTTCAAGTGTTTTCTTTACTAAATGATAAATTATCTAATCTAATTTCTTTTAAAATATCTTTCTTTAAACAATAAGTTTTTTCATATTCTTTTTGAGTTTCAGATAGTACACCTTTACCATCATCAGTTACATTATTTATTAATATTTGAATACGTTGTATTAATTTAAAGTATTGACTTTGTTTACTTAATGATATTTTTTTAGTAAAATAGTTTAACAATAGACGTTGTCATCAAAGTAACAGTAATTTCTTTATATATTTGTGATGCCCATTATAAAATATTATTCAATATTTTTTTTCAATTATTTGGCCTTTTTCATATAAAGAAGGTATTTTCTTTTTGGGTTGTGATGCTTATCACAAAATATTGTGTAGAAAGATAATAAAAATTGGTTTTATTATTACAGTCACAAAACACACTATTACAATTACAACAACACTATTCATCTATTCATCTTCTTCAATTAATATATCAACAAGAGGATCCATTTTTTCAATATAAGCTATAGGAATTGTAAATAAATTATCATTGACCACAATATTATCAAAATTATTCTCATCTACTGGTCTAATTAAAGCATTTAAAGTAAGAATTAAAAAACTATAACCTACAATAATACTTTGTTTAAGTTCACCATTTTCTGATAATTTAAACTTAACACGTTCAAATTTATCAAATTTAGCTAAATAAATTAATGCTTCTCTAATTGCTTCTGCACTATTAATAATTTTAGAATACTTATTTGAATTTTTAGCAATATAATTTTCTACTTCTCTTACAATAACTAATTTTGATAATACATTTACCTGATTTACAAATATAATTAATGGTGAATATGTTTCAAAAAAAGTGATTAAATAATTTCTTTTAGCTAAAATTGTTCTATCTTTATCAAAAACATGACATAAATAATCATCTACATTCTTAAAACCCATTTTACCATAAGTACCAACCACATAACAAACTTTTCTTTTTCTATAAAGTAAGACAAAATTAATTAAAAAAGCCACTTTCAAAACCCTAAAATTACTTTCATCAATTACTATTGCAGAAATTGCCTCAGCGGAAGGTATAAAATATTGAATTTCTTCATTTATATCAATATTTAATTATTTCAATTTAATACCTCTAGCAATTTCAGTTAAAATCAAAACAAATCTTTCAACAAACACGTCATATTCATCGGAAATGCTCCAAAAACTATCAGCTCTTTCCATAATTTCTTTAGCAATACCTATATGTGTTCTTTTTTGAATTGATTTTATCACACTATTTAAAGCTTTCATTCAATATTATTTAGTTTCATTTATGTTGATTTTTTCTATAGTATCATTATTATTATTTGATAAATAGGATTAGTATTGAAAAAATTATCATCTTCAAAAAGACTAAAAAATGTCCTTTCTTTTTTCTTCTCTAATTCTTCATTTAATACATCTTCCACATTTTCAACATATTCTTCATAAGTCTTAAAATAATTTTGAACAATATTAGTATTAAAATTTGGGTCTAAATTTTTAAATTAATTAATAAAACTGGTACTTTATACAAAAAAGTTATAACCAAAAGGTAAATCAAGTTGAATTAAAAAATGTAAAATTAATTTTACTTTTTTTTAATAACATTTGGCAAATTATTATTAATTGATTGTTCACTAATGAATGCTCTTAAAGAAAAATAAATATTAATTAATTTATAATAACTATCAATAGTAGTAGTATATTTTAAAGTATAATAAAATAAAAATAAATCTTTAAATTTTTCTAAAAATAAAATCATTTCTCTACTACTTTTAGGAATTGAAGATTTAGTTAATATTGAAGCATTTATAAAATTTAACCAATATAATTTAATATCTATAGAAGAATTATCAATTAATTCTTTTAAATCTAGTAATATCACATTCTTATATTTAAGTTTTAAATATCTAATCTTTAAATTCATTTCTGTATTACTTAAATATTTTGAAAAATCAGAATCCTCTAAATTTTGTTCTTGTTGTTGTTTTTTATTAAATTCTTTACGTTTATCTTCAAGGGTTTTAATTAAATTTTGTAATTTAAAAGAAATATTATATTGTTCTACAAATTCTCTTAAATATTCTCTAAATATATTTATAGATACAACTATTTTCTCATTAGTTAACTGTTTATAATTTAACCAAGCAAGTGCACAAACAATATCTAATTTTTTCTTAAAAGTTATATTCTTTTTAATACTTTCAGTTTTCTTATTAAAAGTATATGGAATTAAAAAACTGATAATACTTGGATTAAGAACTTCTTCTAATACAAATTTAATATTTTTATAATCTTCTTCATTTATTTTATTAATCTTTACTCCTACATCAACTTCTGTTTCTTAAAATGGTTCAATATTTGCAAGGCATAGAGATGGTGTTGTTATAGTATTTTCTTCATCAAAAGGTTGACTAAAAACTGATACTCCTAAAATACGTTCTTTTTCTTTAAATGATACTGTTGAAAAAATTTCATATTTATCATCTATATATATTGGTTTTTCTTTTTTCTTTTTTTTCTTTAGTTCTTTTGGAGCAGTTTTTTTTTTTTGAACTGTCACCTTTAAATTGTAGTTATGAACTTGAAGAACTACTAGCCTTTTTAGTTTTTTCTTCTTCTTCTCCTTTTTCTTCTTCTTCTGAATCTTCTTTATCTCCATTTAAAGATTTACCTGTTTGAACTTTTCTTTTTGTTGATATTGGTCCAACAGCGGTATTAATAATTGATGTTATAGGGAGAACTGATGAAAGAGGCTTTAAGGAAGTACTTAGAGTTATTATATTTTCTGGTGTAATAATATTAAGTTTTATATTATTTGAAAATGCTTTTTTATTAATTTCTAATAACTTATATTGTAAAATAGATATATAATTTTGTAAATTTAAATAATTAGATAATAAATCTTTACAATTTAAATTGTCATATAAGAAATCATTATTTTCTCCTTTAATTTCATCAAACAGAAGAATAGTTTTTAACAACTATTAATATCATTAATATTTTCAATTTCAAAAGTTGTATTAGTAGAAATAGGAGATGAATGAAGTATAGGTGATAAAAAAGTTGTGGATCAAATAATAATAAAGATATAGCTTCGCTTATACTTAGTGGAGTAGGTATAATCTCGAATAAATTAATATTGTTATTTTCTTCATTATTAGAAGAAACTGAAGTATCAATTTAAGAATTAGATACAGCATTATTTATGTTGCTCATTTTTTTCAATTGAAAAATAAATTTAATCAATTTTCATGTTCTTTTTCAAACTTATGTCATCTCTTTCCTTATTTATCTGTGATGCCCATCATAGATTTTACTTAGTTTTTTTAAATGTTTTCTCAATTTAAATTTAAAGATCAATAAAGCTCTTAATTTTTAAATGTTATTCAATTAAAAATATAATAAAACATTAAATTTGATACTTTTTATTATTTATCGGATATTTCCTTTTTGAGTTGTAATACTCATCACAGATTTTAAAATTAAAGCTGGTAACTTTTCAATTGTTATTATAAAGTATTTATTGAAATTCAAAAATTTTTATAAATTAATTAAAAAAAATGGTTAATAATAATAATAAAAAAGCATTTAAACATCCAAAAAAATTATATTCTGATACATCTTCATCACTTGCTTTATCATTCGCTTCATCATTTACTTCATCATCAACCACTACTGAACAAAGTAAAGAAATTACTCTTAAAAGAAGTAATCGTATTAAAGAAAAAAAAATGAATAAAAAACAAAAAACAAATAAAAAAAAGTTCCAACCATATCTAAAAGTACTGTTAGTATTAAAAAAAAGAATAATAATTTATTAAGTAAAACAATTCCACAAATATTAAAAACTTCAAATGAAATTACTTCTCTTTTTGATCTTTCTAATCTTATTCATAAATTTAATTTTAATTATAACAGTCCAAATTTTTTAAAGGATATGTTTTTAAAAGTAATTGAAAAATTTAAAAAAAGTGATAAAGAAATTAATAATGAATATGAAAATTTTTATATTAATAATGATACTCAAAATATTGATTTTAATTTATTTTTAAGTAATTATAAAATATTAAATGAATATATGGATTTACTTTTTTGATATTTAAGTAAATTACAAATTGATTTAGTTTTTTTAAAAGATAAAATTAAATATTGTTATATTCCATTTATTTCTATTAATGATGTTATTAAATATGATGATAATGAGGAATTAAATAAATTTAATGTTAATAATGAAAATTACAATAATTTAATTTAACTCAGTAAATGGGCTTTAAATAAGGATTTATTTGAATATTAGAATAATTTTTTTAACTGTTATAAAGATTACTCTATATTAGTTTTGTATTTGAAGGTTTAAGTGTAATTAATAATTGGTATATTATTTTTTTTAATGTGGATGAATTTAAAAGAAATCAAAGAAATTATTATAAATTTTTTTACACTAATTTATGGAACAAATTTTTTTTATTTGAAAGTCTTTATTTTGATTTTATTTATATTAGTAGAGCTATTAGATTTATTTGGAATTTTCTTTATAAGTTTTTTAATTTTAATAATAGTAAAAACTTTAATGATGATGCTTTAAGAGAAAATTTAAAAATTAATAATTTAAAAATATGTCGTTTATATAAAGATTTTATTCCATTAAATATTCAAATACAATATAGGGATTTTGTATCAATAGAATTATTAAAATCTCTCTTATTTATAGACAAGAATATATTTGACAGTGATGAATATATAATTTATCATAATTTTATTATTAATTTAAATACTGTCACAATTATCAAATATCAAATATTAAATAGTCTCTTTAAATATTTTATTTATAAACAACCTAAAAATGACAGAACTGAAGAAATTAGAAATGATAATGGTGATTAATGAATGTAATAAATAAAGTGTGTAATTTTTCTATTTTATTGTATTCCAATATTTTGACTTTTCTCAATTGGGAAGGTATTTTCTTTTTAGTTTGTGATGTCCATCACAAAATATAAAATAATTTATAATTTTTTCATTTTCCAATTATTTGAACTTTTTTCAATTAGAAAAGTATTTCTTTTTTAGTTTGTGATGTTTATCATAAAATATTGTTTAAAAATTAAAAAAAATTTATTGACCTTATTTTTAAGATTTTTTTACAAAGTCCACGGGAGACAAATTCAAGTCACTATATTGTACTAAGGTAACCTATGTATATTTTTAAACAGATTCTATATAGGTTGTACTTTAGATCCCCTATTATATATAGAAATTATTTGGAAGTCCTAAAAAAGGACGTGCTATGTTCTGGATATAGTATTTCCATTAAATCCAAACCCATTTTCATTATTATCACTATCATTTTCCTTAACAAAAGATTAAATAATATTTTTATTATCTTTTTCATTATCATCATCTTCTTCTTTTTCTTTTAAATCTTTATATTCTTCTTCTTCAAATTCTATATTAACAACTTCTTCAAAATCTTTTTTGTTAAGAATAATAATATTATTTTTTAAATTACTTTTTTGTTTTTTTTGTTTTTTCTTCTTTTTTTTTCTTTTTAATCTTCTTTTTCTTTTTAAGGGCTTTTGTTTGTTTTTATAATAATAATTTTTTTCTTTAATTAATTATTATCTTTTTTTTTCTTTTTTTTCTTTTTTTTTTAGCTTCTCTATCTTTTTTATCTTTTTGTTAACCTTTTTTTTGTTTTTTGATTTATTTTTATCTTTATTAAGGTCATTAATTTTATTAATTAATAAAATAGTACTTTTTTTTTGAATTTTTTTGATTAATATTTTTAATAATAAAATAACTATTTATTTTAATAGCATCATCATCAAATTATAATCTATTAAAAATATCAACTAATTTACTTTCTAAAATAATAACATAATTATAAAGCTTATTATATTTTTCTAATAAATCTAATAAATAATTATTAGATTATTCAAGAATTAAATTATCAAATAATGTTGTTAATAAATTTATGAAAATTTTACTTTCTTTAATATTAATTTAAAGATTAATTTTTTTTTCAATAGAAATAATATTTTTTAAAATGCTATCATCTTTTAGTAAACTTTGGATAGAGAAAGAAAAAAATAATTATTGATTTAATATATTTTTAATTATATTTTGTAAATCATTTATTTTTTTATTTGAACGTAAAAAATAATTTAATTATTGTTTATTACTAATAATAGGTAATATTAGTAGTGATAATAAGTATTAATCTTTATTTTGTTGATACGAAATAATATTTTTATCTTTGAGATCGTTAATTTGATTATTTTGATTATTAGGGTTATTATTTTGTATTATTGTTTTACAATGTTGGTAGTAAAAAAAAATAAATTATTATCATTAAAAAGAATAATTATAATTTTCATTGTTTACTTAAATGAAATAAATAAAACGATTATTATATTTTTTTAATTAATTTTTTATTATTTTTAATGATTTAAACAATTTTTCTTTTTAGATGTCCTATTGAAAGATTATTTAAAAAAAATAATTCTGAAACTTCATTATGATAATGTTTTTTTTTAAAAAATAATAAAAAAAATATATAAATAACAAAATAACTTAAAGAAAAATTTAATTAATAGATATAATGATCAACATATACAATAAATTATTAACAAAACAACTTTTAGCTCTAATATAATTACTATTATTAATACAAACACTAATTAACAAAAACAATTAAATAAAACAAAACAACAACAACAACAACAACAATCAAATCAATAAAAAACTCAACAAGAAGAACAATATAAAATTAATTTATTACCATTATTAAAATCAATTAAAACCTCTTCATTACCTATTATTAAAAATTATAAAACTTTATTTATTTTTAGTATTTACAATAAAGGTCAAAATGATTTAATAAATAATTTAAAATAATATAACATTAATATATAAAAAAAATATAAAGACCTTTTTTATAATAAATATTTAAAAGAAAATGAAATAATTAATTTATTTAAATATACTTATAATTCAATAAAAGGTATTTCTGATTTATATTTAATATATTTTAAAGATTTATTTGAAATAGATTTTAAATTTTAAAAAAGAAAAATTATTTATTAGTATTATTAATTGGAATGTAAGTAATAATTTTATTAAATTTAATTATTTTAATAAATAAAAATTTTAATAAGTAAACATATTTATTTATAATTATTAAATTTAAAAAATTCTTTATTAAATTATAAAGAAAGTGAAAAATTATTATTTAAAATTAATAATTATAATGATATAAATATAAATAATTTTTTAATTAATAATTTAATTTCTAATAATAATTCAATTAACATTGTTTTTATATTATTTAAATTAAAATCTACAACAAAAAGATGGTTTTTAATTTATTTTAATATTAAAAAATTTATTTTAAAAAAAAGGAATTATTATAAATTTTATTTATTACAATGTTCAATAGATAGTATTAATTTAAATTATTTTTTAAAATTTAAACCTATTGAAATTAGAAATCAAAAAATAATATTATAAATAAAAAATTTCTATATTATTATATTTTAACAATTAAAATAATACAATTTATTTTTGTTTTATTAATTAAATATTTTTTAGTAATAATAATTTAAAATTAAATAAATTATCAATTTTAAAAAATCAAATTTTATTACTTGTTATTCCAGATTTCAAAAGTGGTTTTTTAATAATAGAATGTTTAAAGAATATATTATTTACAAATAATATTACTGTAAATGATTTGGTTAAGAAAATTTTTTTTTTGATGATTCTATAGTAGAAATAAGAAAATTTGAAGTTGTATTGTTTTTGTTAAAGAAAAGTAATTTATATAAGAGAAAAATTAAAATTAATATTAATAGATCAATTGAAGTGATTGAAAATAATAGAATAATATTAGATTTTGAAGAAGAGAAAGAATTAAAAAAGAAAAAAAAATATTAAAGATGATAAAGAATATTAAAATGGGGTTTAATTTGTATTTAATTATTATTTATATTAATAAAACATTATTTTTATATTAATTTCTTTTTTAATATTCAATTTTTAATCGAATAAATAAAGAAAATATAATATTATTTAAAAAAAATAATAATTTTATTTTAAAAATTAATATATAATAATTTAATCAGAATCAATATAAATAATTTTTATATCTTTTACAATAGAAGTATTTATAGAATTAATTATTTTTAAAGTATTTTTTAATTCTTTTTTTTTATTAGATATATAATTATTATTTATATTTTCAATAGTTAAATCACTTTTATTTAAATTATTTTCTTTTTCTTCTTCTTCTTTTTCTTTTTCTTTTTTTTTTTGAGAAATATTATTTAATTATAAAAAATTTTTATTTATTTTCTTTTCACTATTATCATCTTTTTTACTTGAATATTGTTAATTAAATTTAATTTTTAAATTATTAATCTATTTTTCATATAATTTTAATAATTTTTATTTTTTTAATTTTTATTTTTTCTTTAATTTACTATTTTATAAATAATGTTTATGTTTTAATTTCTAATATTTATTTTTATGACGATTTTTTAATTTATTATATTTATAAAAATAATAATTTTTTTAAAATCTTCATCATTATATTCATCACTATCATATTTATCATTTATTATTAATCTAAAAATAATTTTTTTTCATAATTTTTTAAATTATTTTCTTCTTCTTCTTCTTTAAAATTTTTATTAATTTCTTCTTTTTTAATTTCATTATTATTATTAATAATATTAATATTTTTATAATCATCTTTTATAATTAATTTTAGAATATTTTTTTTTTGTATAACTTTAATAAGTGTTTTTAATTTTTTATTTGTAATTGTAATTAAATTTTTTAAATTGTTTTCTTTAATATAATTACAATAAATATTATTATCTCATTTTGTAATTAAATTATTACTACTATAATATTTTTTAATAGTTTTTGTTTTTTTATATTTATATTTATATTTTAAATTTTTTTTCATAAATTACTCTTTAATTTCTAATATTATTATTTAAATTTTTATCTTTTACAATTATAAAATCTATATTAATTATAAAAAATTTATTTATCTTATTTCTATCTTTTATATCTTTAATTTTTTCTTATTTTATATATTCTAATTTAACATATTCAAAAAAATCTCCATAAAAACTTTTTATATATACTTGTTTAAACATTATATAAGTTCTTAAATTATTATTTTTATTTAAATCTAAATATTGTAATATTTAATTTCTATAAATATTTAAATATAGTAATACTTTATTAATTATATTTTTATATTTATATAATAATCTTCTTAATAATTTTTTTAAAAATTTATCATATTCTCTAAATAGATCTCTTAAACTTAATTTTTTAATATAACTACAAAAAGAATAATAAAATAATTTGTTTTTGATATTGTTTTTAATTTATATATTTTTTTAATTTTTTTAACCATATCACATCAATTTTCTACAATTTCTTTATCATTTTCTTCATCATTAATTTCATTAGGATCTTCTAATATGTTTTTATAAATATTAGTATTATCTCTTTTTTATATAGTATTTACAATAAATAAATTTTCCTATTTTTTAAATAAATAACTATTAATACTGATATTTAAATTTTTAGATTTAAAATATTGTTTAATTTGTTTTTTATTTTATTTTTTTTATTTAAACCAATACTAAAAATTTCTCTAACATTTATATTTTTTTCAAATTCAACATCTTTTAATCCTTTTGCTTTTAATAATTGATTTTTAATTTTTTTAATATAATTATTATCTGAATCTTCAATAAATTCATTAATAATTTCTTATATTAATGATAATACAGTAGAAACTTTTTAAGTTTGTGCATGAAAAAACATAGAATTTTGAAGGGTTGCTTTATTAAGTAAGTTATGCAATTAGAGTTGAAAAAAACCTAAACGTTCAATCAAATTCTCTTTAATAAAGCAAGAATACACAATTTTTACCCACAATACCACCAAAATAAGACCTAATGCCCTTCAAAAACCTACTCTAAAAGGCAACTTGTGAAAAATTTTTTTACTTTTTTTTCAATTTTTTTTTCAATTTTTTTTGCGCAAACTTGAAAAGTTTCTACTGTATTTGTTTTTGATGATTTTTATTTGGTTTGGGAGATAATGATAATAATGAGGTCATATTGTTTGTTAAATAATGATATTAAGTTATTAATGTATTTTTTTTAAATTAATTATTTGAATAAATAATAAATAAATTAAATATTTTCATAAAAAATTATTTTTTAAAGAAAAAAAATAAGTAATAATAAAAAAAATATTATTTTTTTAATAAATATCAAAATTTTAAAATAAAAATATAATAATAAAATATAATATTAATCTTATTATATTACTAATTTCATATATTATTATTTCATTAGAATATAAATAATTAAAAAGTATTAAAATTATTTATATTATGAACATTATTAATAAATTAAGTAATAATAAAAAAAATTGATAATAATTTTAATTAAATTTAATAAATAATAATTTTAATTAAACTTAATAAATAATAATTTTAATTAAATTTAATTTTAAATTATATAATTTTAGTAATATCATTTAATTTTTTTAATCAATTAAAGAAACCCTATAAAAGTTATATAAATAAATAATTTTTTATTTAAAAGATATTACTAAAAATAAGTTTTTTTATTTAATATTAATATTAATTTTTTTAAAAAAAATTATTAAAATACTTTATAATCAATAATTTAAATTAAAAGTTAAATTAATAAAAATTTATTAACATTAATGTAAATACAATAAATTTTTTTTAATTACATTACAAATTTTAATAATGTATTTTAATTTAATATTAAAATTATTAAATTTAGTTTATATAAAATAAATAATAAAAAAAAACTGAATAATAATATTATTTTTTTATTATTAATAAAATTTTAATAAAATATATTAAAAAAATATTTATTAGACTTTTTTTAATTTTTAGTTAATAATAAAAAATATTTAAAAGTTTCTTTTAAAAAATATTAAATTTATATATTAAAAACTTTATATAAATTTAATGTTGATAAAATTTATTTTATTATTAATTATAGTATATTATTAAAAAATAAAATCTAATTTTTTTTATTTAATTTATTAATAAAAATAGCAAATTCATTAATTAAAATTTTAATATTTATATAATAGATATTAATAATTTTATTATAATATTAAATTGTTTTACTTTTTTATTTTTTAAATATTTTATAATTAGTTTTGATTATTTATAATTTTTTTTATAATATTTTAATATATATATATAATAAACAAATTAACAATAATAAATTGAAATAATTATTAAATAATTTTAATTTTAATTTTTCTTTTAATTTAACAATAATTTTTTTTATAATAATAAATGCTTTTTTTTATTTTGTAGATAAGTTTAATATTAATATTTATTTTTTACAATTCATAGTAATATTAAAAAATATTTAATATAAATATTAAATAATGGTTTAATTTAAAAAAAATGTTTATATATTTAACTTTTAAATATTTTTATAAAAAAAATTATTTAAAATTTTATAACAAATAAAAAAATATTTTAGCTTACATTTATTAATATTAATTAATCATTGTTTTTTATATTTTATTAATTCAATATATAATTTAAACTTTTTATTTATAATATCTTGTTTTGTTTTGTAAGATATTATTGGAATTATTATTAGAAGTATTAAAAAAAAATAACTCAAAAAGAAAAGCTATTAAATTATTTATTTTAAATTGATTAATTATTTTTAATAAATTTAGATCTACTGTTTACAATGTAAATAAAAATGACTATTATTATTTGTTTAATGAATTTTATTTTAATATAAAATTAAAAAAAATAAAAATTTTAAACAAATAACAGTTTTATGTGTATTAAATAATAAAATAATTACTTTAAAAGATTAATCAAATGATTTAATTCTTTGTATTAAGTATGATGAGTTGTTTTTAAAGGTTGGTTTTAATAATAAATTTCTTTTATGAAAATACCGGCTAATTGTATTTTTCTTGAAGACGTGTTTTGAAATTTATTGTAAACATAAAATAAAAAATTTGTATCTACTTTATTTATAAATTTTACAACTACTTTCAACCCAACTAGAAAAGAAATAGTAGTCACACTTTTTTTTACTAAATTGTGACTAAATTAATGTAATTACTTTTTAAAAAGTTTTCCAAAATCTAGTTATCCGGATTTTTGAAATTTTATCTAAAAAACGTCAATACAAAAAAAAGCAAGAACAAAAAAAATAGATTTACAGTAATGTCTTTTTTATTATTTCATTTATTAATAAAATGAATTATCAAATAGAAGAAGAACAACTTGGTGAATTATTTCAAAAACTTTTAAAACAAAGATTTCTTTTACTTTCCGATTTTCAAGATAATGAAAATGATAAAAATATAAATCTTGACATTAACGCAATGAAATCCTTTATTGAACAATATTGTTCCAATAAAAATAATAATTGTGACTTAATTGATGAAGAAGAAAATGAACAAAATTTATTAAAAAATAAATTTCACACAATTTCAAACATTCCAGAAATATTACAAATTATATTTTATTTTTGTGATGAAAATACTTTGTTAAATATTTCAAAATGTTCAAAATTTTTCTTTTCAATTTACAAAAATATTCAATTACAAAAAATTTATTTATTATTATATGGAACTCCACAACAGTTAAATTTAAATCATGGAATTTTATTTCATAATTATAATTTTAAAGATAATAATAATAAAAATGATGTAAAATATTTATTTCCAAATTATTCTTCAATTGTTGATGAAAAGAGAGTTAATAATTTTGTAAATAATGATACAACGATGGAAAAGAGAATTGAAATGATGAAATTATTGGATAAAGAATATAATGAAATGACAAATGTCAATCATTTTAGTGCCATGGAAGATTTTGATACTAAAGATACTTGGTTCACTAACGATATTACAAATAGTTTACTTTTTACTTACAACAAAGATAAAATTGAGTTCTTTTTAGGTCATTATTGTGATTATGATCTAGCTGATTGGCACACAGATGGAGATGGTTATTATGGAGAGCTTGATAATGATTGGCTTGAACATACTGATACAAAAGATAATGAATGGGATGAAGATGAAAAGAATGAATGGGCTGAAGATGAAAAGGATGAATGGGAAAATGAAGATTGGCATATTGACAATGACGCTGGAAAGATGGAAACAACAGATGTCGATGATAATATTGATGATTATTATCAAGAAGCTAAATCTAAAAAGAGAATGGATATTATTGAACAATTAGATGAAAAACTACAAACTGATTGGTTTGATGATCCATTAATCGATAATGATGGATTATTAATACAGAATAATAATATAGAGGAGAATAAGGAAGAAGATGAAATAATGAAGGAGGCAACAACCACTGTAAATGAAGAAGAAAAGATATTTACAAGTTCTATTCATTCATTAAGGGAATATTTAAATTTTAAACAAAAACAAAACAATTGTGTCAACAAACAGCAGACACAAACAAGTAATGGACAATAGAATTTTAAAATTATAAATACTATATAATTAACTAATATATATGTAAAAAATTATTACAACACCTGTTTATTATAATTCCGTTCTCTAAGAGCATATTCCAATAATTGTTTCATAATTAATCTATAGTAAATTATCATTTCCAATGCCTTATTTGCTGAAGATTGTATCAATATTAGTTTCAAAACCATGTAATATTCCACTCAAAAGGTTTTGAACTGTATGTTTCACCAATTTAACTGAAGTGAAAGAAGTTCAATAAATTGTTTAGAAAAAAGCAACTGCAAGGGGAATTAAAAAACAAAAGAAATAAAAAAGAAATGAAAAATTAAATAATTAGCACACCAGGAAATGTAAATTTTGTACATTAATAAATTTGTAATGTTTTCAATCAGTAACAATTAGCCACAATTTATATTCACATTAATACTTTGTCATTCAGAGCAAAATGTAATTTATTGTTAAAGCGATTTTTGTTTTAATCTTTTCCACCCCTTAAACTCAACACTAAATGTAAAACAGTTTGATCTTCAATCCCAACTTTACTCAAAATACAATCATCTCCTAAAATTGACTTTTTAAATACAATTCTTTGTTTTGGTGGTGGAATTCCAACTTTTTCTTCTAATAATCTTTTTAATTGATAACCAGTTGAATTTTCTTCAATTTTTAATTCAACTTTCTTTCCAGTTAATGTTTTAATAAAGACTGTAATTATTTTATTTAAATTATTTTCATTATTTAAATTATTATTTTCATTTTCGGTTCCTCCTTTTAATTTTAATTTTAATTGTAATTGTACTTGTTGTAATGAAAAAATTGATTGTAAAAATTTATTTGAAATTTGTTCTTTTGCACAAACTTCATACCACATTGTAATTCTTTCTGAAAAATTATTCATTGTAAAATTATTGTAATAATTATTGTAATAATTATTTTCATTACAATTATTTTGTTGTAAATTATTATCTAATTGTTGTAAAGTATTATCTGATTGTATAACTCTGTGTAAACCACATGAAATTTTACCATTT